>JADMLL010000007.1:7366084-7429277 GCA_016920875.1 Columbicola columbae
TTTATTCGTTTCATTCCAATGTCCCGAATCCTCCATAGGATTGTGGGTACATTGGACAGTCTTTGTCAGTTAATGGTTGTATCATTGCTCAATATATCGCTTCGTTTCGGATTTATAAAACAGTCCATTTTATTACAATCGTCCCTCGCCACGCTTGTCATATTTGCAGTCTTGTGAAATAGCGGCAGTAACATTGGTCCTTCGAGCCGGATCCTAAGTTCCGGGAAAACTTTCGTTTCGTTTCATCTCATTTCGTTTAAATTCGTCAAAATTAAAATTTTTGTTCAAATATCATCGGACTTGTACAAAGACATTAGTAGTGTAATTAACCATAAGTGTCTAAGTCATTTTAAGTTTAGTACTCGTTCCTGCTGTCTGTTCGGTTTTTCGCCCACTTTCGTGTTCGTGTTTGTTTTTGTTTTGTTTATTTTTATTCGAACCTTCAATTTCTTTGACTTGTTTTAAGTTTGATTGTTTGCAAAATGCCGAAAACCAAGACAAAATCGAACTCGGGAGAGCTATACGTGTTAGTTAAACGCAGAGAAAACTTATTTGGTTCTCGCTCGTGAAATTCGGAAACGATCGCACCGTCGCAGAAATGCCAATCTTTTTCGAGCGCCATTGAAACATCTGGAAAAGCTCGAAAGGGACTCGAAGATGTTCAAAGGCAAGATCATCCATGCCAATAGTCAAGTCGACGACATCGAAAAGTCGACGTGAATGAAACATCCTTACAATTCTATGACTGGGTGTATGAAATTCAGCCGCTGTTCCTATTGACCTTTCGGAGTCTTCGAGGAAGTGGTGAAAGCAGCTCTGCGTGCCGGACATGTCCTTTGTCTATTGCTCCCGTTCAAATTCCTTTGACGGGACGAGTAGTGCATGGAGGGTTTGGACAGTCGTCATCCAGGACTAAAGAAATGTTAAATGTCTCGATACGCTCCTGCCAAGATGATCAAAAGATGTTCAAATGTCCAGCATACGTTTTTCCAACAGTGTGTCATCAATTACCATCTCAACGAGTAAACGTACAAACCCGTCTGGTGGAACACATCGAAGGCTTGGAAGAGCGGATCCGTATTATGATGAACCCGGTCCAGTGGATCTCCTCCTCTCAGCAGAAATGTCGGCGGCCAATTTGGCGAAGGAAACCCCCAATCTGGTCGTTGGACGACCCACAGCGATGCGTACGGCTTTTGGTTGGGTATTATACGGAGCCATTCCCGCTTCGAGCGAACAGACGCAAGCAGAGTATCAGAATTTGTTTAGAACGACCTTCAAAAATTCCGGAAATCGAGAGGTTACTCCTTGAATCTACTCGTTTCTCTAGAGGATGACTGGTGTGAGCAACACTTCATTCAACCTCACTTTAGAGACCCGATAGGTCGATATGCCGTTGTGTTACCGTTTCGTCTCGACAACCGTGAACACTCTATGAAACGTTGGATCCGATTAGAGAAAAATTGTCCACCGTTCCAAATACCAAAAACACTTCGAAGATCAAATGTTGCAGTTACGTGGTCAAACATAGAATGTTGGCGAGATCAACCATTAAAACAACAGAAGTTGCTGTTCAAGGGAAGGTGACGACAGTTGGAGTCAACCAAATCCGTCACCATTCCTCCAACTCAACCACCGATGAAGCACCTCAATCAGCTTCTCAGGCCCCACCGGCCAGTCAGATTCTGGACCCGGCGGTATAATTTCACAGCACGGATCTCTTTCTCCCCGTTCATACTTTCTAACAACAAGCTATCATCTGATGTGTCTTCAAAAATGTTTGCATTTTTGGGGGAGTATGTTAAAGATTCGACTCGTTCTTCTTCGTTTCATTCCAATGTCCCGAATCACCCCATAGGATTGTGGGTACATTGGACAGTCTTTTGTCAGTTAATGGTTGTATCATTGCTCAATATATCGCTTCGTTTCGGATTTATAAAACAGTCCATTTTATTACAATCGTCTCGCCCACGCTTGTCATATTTTGACACCAAATAGCGGCATTAACAAGAGAAGCTGGAAATCTTATTCGGATCTCACATCCGAAGGAGGTCCTCGAGAGATACAGCATTTGACAATAAACCAATCAAAAGGCCCCACTAAATGCTCATTAGCATATCGCCATTCGAACTTCCTTGAAATCTCAAAATTATCGATGTAAATGAAATAGGAAGTTCGACGGACTTGAATAGCGTGGAAGAAGGGTTGAAGATGACCCGGTGGGACATGGGAAAAGCCATTTTCACACTAGTCTTTAGGTTTACGTCGCTCAGACGAAAATCCCGACAACAGATCCGATGGCCTCGTATCAGTTGAGCCCTTTTCTCGGGACTTTGAAAATTTGGAAATTTCTCGACGCTGAAAGCTCTATTAATGTTTTATTAAATGAAATGTTTCCATCACTTTTGACGACTGTTGCGAAACACGTCTCCTTACGTTCTGACGAGTTTCTATCACTTTTGCGTGAAATAATATTAATTTTTAATAATTCAAATCGGAATTTTAATAATCGCTTTGAGAAATTCCTACCTTCTTCCATTACTTATCGATTTTGCTGATTATTAATACCTTCCGGACATATTTCAGTTATCGGCTTGGATTTCTTATAAATATTTATTTATTTATTTATTTAAAATTCAAAACCTTGCGAAGAATTTTCTCTATTATATTCAATTTGGTTGGAGTTATTTAGTTTCTATAATAATTATATTTTAATCATATGAGATATTTATAAGTTAATGATTTTATTTATAGATAAAATTTGTGTTAGATTTATGTAGTACCCAGCAACCACAAAGAAGCAATTGTAGAGTGCAGGTCCCTACAACAGAAACCAAGATGAGTTTACCTTGTAGGGACCGTTATTACAGTTAGTAGTTACTTAGGTTTACTCTTTACAGTTACTTCAGGTTTTTCTCTTTATACAGTATACATTCAGGTTTTGCTCATTGAACGGCTTAGTAGTTCAATCGTGTTTTTCTCAAACTATTAAGTATCGTTTAAATTAGTTTTGTGCAAGTTCATCGGTTTTCTCGGTCGTACCTTGCACATAAATTAGAACCATCAAATCTCAAAGGTTAACCAGGGTTCAGACACGTCCAGCGGCGGAAGCATCATACAAAAAGGTAAGTCCCAAGTGAACTCAACTCGTTCTCTCTAACAATTAAGATAACTACTCTGCAGGTTTTAGGAGGAATCACTAGATCCCATTTCTGGACTTTTATCTTTTACACCATTCATCTTAGGCCCTTGTACTCACACATACTCTCTCTCTGTCGTTCTTACCTTTTTTCTGTATATCAGTTCCCATAATTATCCTCAATCCACTCATTAACTCTTCTGTAAGTGACATCTTCACTGTTTCTTCGGCGTGATACTTCTTCGGACCACTTCCTTAATCCAAGTTATGAAATTTGTATAATCGCCCCACTGATGCAGGTAACCAACTGTAAATAAATAAATGAACTATGATTGGCAAGCTCGAATTCAGTATAAGCGAGCTATTAACACAAAATGACTTACTGTCTTTGTCCAAACAGTGCCCACGACGTCAGGAACATGTCTGTTCAATGTAAAAATTCACCAATGAATCCGGAGAGATGCTGGAGACAGCAACCTCCTTTCACTCTGAAAAATGAAAATAATAAATAAATAAGTTATTTTATGTATTAATAGTAAATCTAGTTAATAAAATGAACTCTGGTCTTGTAAAGTTTATTTAAAAAGGAAATTGTAATTTCTCCAAGGGCAAAGTCCTGGATTTATTTAAAAATTGAATAAGTAATTTTACATTCTTGAAGGAGGAAAAAAAGGAAAAACAGGAGGAGGAAAGGAAGGAGAGGGAAAGAGGAGTAGGCGCGGGGGTATGAGGAGGTGAAAGAAAGAAGGAAGACGGGAGGAGAAAGAGTTCGTCTCGCAATTAAACACACTCTTTCGAAAATCTTTATTTTTTTGTCTTTTGAATCTTCCCTTAAAGTTTTCCTTAATTTTAATGACACGGCTTTTGGGAGTACTTATCAAGGAAATTTTCTTTCGGATTCAATTACCACGTTGCTCCCTAAATAGTTTCAGAGTTGTAGGAGCCTTGGGACTATTCTTTAATTTTTTTTGTCATCGTGAACGCCACACCTACTCCTTCGTTCTCCTGACAAATTTACGAATTGTGATGGTGTATCTGTCGCACCGTGATTTCCGTTAGCGTTCAACGGAACTAACTCTCAAGCAGTCTAAGCAGTCTCAAAGTACCAAATTTACGCTAGTGGTGAGAGAGCCCACCTGGGTAGACACTACCACATCTATCAAAACTACACGAAACGAAACTAGCATTGGAAGGACCCGTCTTATTCGAATTTCGAACACTTTCAGTTTTGGGTTAGAACTAAACCCCGCCATCGAATTCCATGTTGCGGAAAGGTTACATGTTCTTCGAAGTAATTACTTTCTAGAAAGAAAATTCATAAAAACTTTAAAGTAAATTCATTTCAGTGTGTTGTTGTTGTTTTAATCCTTTCGAAATCAAGCAAAGAAAATCACATTTTCCTCCGAAATTGGAGATTTGTAGTTGAAAATGAAAATAAATTATTCGAAAGAAGAAGAATACGAAGAGGAGGAGGAGGAGGAGGAAAGCATTCGAGTTGCTTTCATTGCTTCTCCCCAGCTCAAGACTTCTGATTAAAACCAAAACCGCGGAAACCAGTTATGTGAATTTCGTCCTGAACAACTGCTGCCAAATTCTCCAAACACCCATTAAAATACCAGAAATGACTTCTTCTAGATTTCTGGTATTGAGAAAAGAAAAATGGATTTCTCCGGATGGAATTGTCAAAAAAGGCTTTCACACGATGAGCTTTATAACATTATGACGCAGGTTTACAGCCACTCCCGCAGAGATAAAACATCTTCAAAAGCTTTGTCTTCGGATTCGGGCTAATTAAATTTAACAATTTCTGGAAGAGTCATTAAAAAATTAAATGTTAAACAAGTTTTCGGTTACTGTTTGCCTCCTTTTCTCTACATCAAATCAAAACACAGGAAATATAATTTTGGTGTTGAGGATGTCACCTGGAGCTGGTTTCAAAATATTTTCAAAATTATTTTAAACTATGAACCAGACCGGAAATGTTTCAAAAAATATTTAAATAGACGTCAGAAAGATTTAAACAAAAGCTTATTTCAAGAGTATGAATAGCAACCAGTCGATTCAAAGAGTAAAGAAAGATATGAGATTGGACTAACCGATGATGTAGTACAAGACAGAACGACCTTCAGAAGACTGGTGCAAAATTTTAAGAGTTTCCGGAAGAAGGAGACGAAGAAACGTCTGAACACAAGAAGGAGGAATCAGCAAAGTGAAAGGATAAAGAAAATGAATGTACAGGATCATTTTCCGCGGTGCTTATATGACCAAAATCGAAGGAGATTACACAATTAGAAGTGGTACAATCGCACGCGAGGATGCAAAAACAGAAACACACACTAAACTACAAAATCGCGTTAAAAGAGACCATAAAGAGTTGATAAGAGAGAGAGATGCAGTGAAATTCTCATCTTTAAAATCAACACGCGTAAAACGAAACCTCATTGAAGTTGGTTACTATCAGAATGCACCAAATAGTCTGAACTAAGAAAGAAACTTCAAGAGAAATGAGACGGTTCTGAATTTGCTTCTGGAAACTTCCTCTGAAGGGACAACGCTTCAGCTTTTGCTGAACTGACTCTACTACAGTTGTTTGATCCGATCGCCAATATTATCATCTCAATAAATTTATTTTTGTTCACAATTTGGTGTTCTGTCTCATCAACACAACTACTTCCAAGAAGAATAAAGTCACTCGCTTCAGTTCCAGTTGAGTAACAGAAAGTTTAAAATGGCGAATCCAGTCCTCCTCGAAAATTTCCCGACCGACAGAATAGAAAATAATTAAAATCATCAAAGAGATTTCACGTCAAACTCAATGTAAGCATTCAAGAAGAATGAATGAGCAAAAAAAAATTCGAAAATTCAAATTTAGAGTTCCCGTCCTGAAAGTTGAAATAAAAAAAAATAAATAAATTTTCCTCTTTCAAAAAAAAAGAAAATTTCAGTTAATTTTAAACCGTTCCTTCCAATTCTGAGAATTCAAAAAAATCAAATTTCCTAAAACAATTTTCATTTTAAAAATAAAAATCCGGGAAAACCGGGAGGAATAAAAAGAAAGACTTTTGACGCGAAGGACAAGGATGGAACAGTAAATTGAAAAAAATTTTTTTTTTAATGTTTCATTAAAAGAGAGGCAGATTCGAGTTTAGAATGAAGAGACGGAGACGGAAATACTTTGAATTGATGAATTTTGCCAACTGAATTCTGAACTAAATGTAAAATAAGAGAGATATGGTAATTCTCAATAAGATATTTTAATATCTCCAAACCTCTGCAGCTTTTTCTAAACCTTTTTCCCTCCTTTACTTTTTGTTTCCTTCTTTTAGATATTCCCTCAGTGGCGTGTAAAGCTTTCCTTTCATTCATTTCTATCGATTCTATTGTAGTCCTTTTTTCAATATATTTAAACTTTTAACCATCCTCGTTTTTTGTTCTGGTGACTTTTGAGCTTTTTAGATCTTTTGGTTGGATGAGAGAGCGTTGTTGTGCTGCAGTGATTTCCAAAGTGGTCTACATCGACCTAACAAAGGGTCTACGTCAGCCAAAAAAAATTTAGAGGTCCATGTAATGAAATTGGGCGTCCACGATACCGGATCTCAACATACACTGATAGTACCTATTTACTTACATTATACTATCTTATAATATAAAGATATATACATTATTTATAAAAGCACCTTTTAAGCAGAAATTTACTTCACAACCTAGGGGGTCTACCCAAAACCGAAAAACATGGCAAGGGGTCTATGACCCAAAAAAGTTTGGGAACCTCTGCTGTACTGCTGTGCTGCAGGTTTGCGTTATTAAGTCTAAAGCTTGGTTCAAATAATATTTTTATAATATCCATGTTGGAAGGATTTATTTTTCACTTGTTAAAGCAATGTCGTCTTCTTGTGTTGTCAGATTCAAATTGGAACTCATCACTACTGTCATTATTGAATGTATCGTCTCTGACTCTTTCAACTATGGTGTGTAGGATGTTATAAGAAGTAAAATACGTGAAAATGCGTAGAATCTATAAAAACTTTCTGGTTTCTCTGGTAGTGACACTGAAAGACTAGCTCAGCAGACTGACTTCGTTCTGAACCTACCATGATAAGTTTATACAGTTAAAATACAGTTATACATTAACCTATATATAGATACAAAGACAACAGGCCGCTACTCGTCCGCAAAGGGTTAGTGATTGTTATTATACTCATCACATCGAAAAGAGTAGCTTTCGTTAACAAAATCGCATAACTCTAAAAACGACAGCTCAAACCCAAATCGCATATAAAGAAATCCAACAATGTTAATAACAAACTTTAATTGAATTCTAGCAAATTATTAACTAGTAAATAAGAACAAGAAAGGTTCCTATAGGCCCAAATATTTGTCTAAGATGACCTACAAAACCATGGTATGTTAGAAACGACATTGAAAACTCGAGTTACTCACAAACAATAAGAACCAAAAATGGATGAAAGAGGAAAGAGGCAGTCAATACACAGACCGAAAATGAAAAACAATGAATCCAAAGGAATGTAGGTTATCAAAAAATCGACCTGATTGTCAAATAGTCGAAACGCCTTCCTACAGAATCGCTGTAATTCTCAAAACTTCACACAGGAATAAATAAATAATTCAAATAAGAAAGAAGGAGTTGAAATAAAAGGGAATGAACACAGGATTTGATGAATACCGATAAATCAGATCGTGTATAAGCAATGAAGTTGAACCCCAAAGGCAGCAGGAGAATGAGGAGGAAAAGGAGGAAACAAAACCTTTCCATTCACCTTTTTCTTCCTCTGAGGAGTTAGGACGACTTAACATTTTACTCCTTCTATTTTCTCCTTCGATATTAAATTCGGTAATATCTGGAAAATGAAAAAGAGAGAAAGAAAGAAAAGAAAGAAATCCGCCGTTCCATTTTCCCCTTTCCTCTTGAAACTTTTTCAAAATAAATGCAAATCGGACATTTTTTTTCCTGAGTGATTTTCATTTTTTTTTACACGTTGAATAATTTTTGTGTAAATACTCCTTCTGCCGTCAATCTGTTGGAATTTTCTTTTCCTCTCATTCTGTGACTTTTTGTTTAAACGTTAAAAACATTCTTTCCTCCATTTTCAACCCGATTAAAAAAAGAAAACTGTCGTCATTATTAACTTTATTAATAAATACATAAATTATGTTGATTAGTTTTTCAGGTTGAAGTCAGAAAGGGGGCAGACATGAGCAAAATGAAATACAACAGCAGAGAGATGCAAGATACATAAATAAAAAGAGTACTGGAGTCGATTTATTCATAGACTTTTCCAAAAACAATTTTTTTTAGGTTTGTACCTCTCCAGAGTGATGTAGTGAGGGGGTAGGGTTTTGGGGGGGTAGGCCCGAGTAAAAAATTAAAGGACCCACCTCTGAAAGACTATTTATTCCCCCAAATTAAAATAGAGGTTCTCTAAAAAGGTCAAGTGAGGAAGGTCCAATTTCCTAGTCGTGTGATGTACAATTTATTCCCAAAGCTTTTTCGTCATCTCAGTCGACCGTCTATAACTAATTTCATATGCAAATGAAGCAAACCAAACCGTGGCACGGCTAAGTAAAATAATATATACAGAACAGAGACCGTTTCTATCCATTTTTACAGGGACGGAAACCAACCCTGCACCCCCGAGTGCAAATAAATAATTTAACGAAACTTTCTCGCCTCTTTGTAGTCGATTCCATAACATTAGGAAACCGATTCTCTTACCCGTCTTGTCCTCCTCACTTTTAGTCCGTGTCAACAATTTTGTCTGTCTGTCTGTCTTGAAATCTTGTCTATGATAATTCGGGTGTTGTGGAATTCGCGAGACATATCTATTTGTATCTTATTAATGTGGTTTAATGAATTTTACAGTTTTTAATGGAAGCGTTTTGCTATAATTTGATGTACAGCATTTATGTGAGTGTTTGCAGCTCTAATACACATATGCTGTTGCCTTTAAATGTCATCCTGTGGTGTTCGCCACATTCCTCATTCCGGAATGGGTGCAGTGAAATGAAGCAGCCGACAACCGAAGCCAAATTCATTCAGTCCCGGAGCTTCGCACCATCAGCATATTTGTATTTTCCATTTCGATTCTAAATTATAGTTATATTAATATTTTATATATCAATATACATATACGTTCGGAATTAGTGTTGTCCATCATTCGTTCATCATCAACGACACAACCTGGTTCCGAAACATCCTAAATTCAAATACTGTTACCGAAGTTAGACTTCCAGCTAAACTTTCAAACTTAAAACTGTATACAGTGAGACTGGAGACCCATGTGACCCATAGTACGAAACATTCGTTAAGCAAAACAATTTTTTTCAGTATAAACTGATGTTAAATACGATAATGTCTTCTTATGTTTCTACTTGTATGTATATCTTACTTATATAAACTGGGTTATACAATAAAACGTCAACTTCAACGAATGTTAAAATGCTCTCACGCGGTGTACTAATCCAATATAGTATACTCTTAAATCTCAAACTCTATATTATAAGAACATTCCTTACACTTCCTTCACAAAACTTGAAAGAACAACAAGAAGTGGAGAAAGAAAAAATCGCAAAACTACAAGAAAGCTTTAAAGTCAAACATTCAAAAGATGGCACTGAAAGCCCCAAATATTGAAACAAAAAAATAAAATAAAAGTCTTAATTAAAAATGAGGAGAGAGAGAGAGAGACGCATAAAAAAAGTTATAACTAAAGAAGAAAGTTCTCGATATCAAAAGCGAGTTTATCATATTAAACACGAGGTCGCATGGTTTTCCTTTTCTTTCTTTCACTCTAGTATTGAATCGAAAATATCAAACAAATAATATAATGAAACAAGTAGCAATAATATAAATTAATATATTAAATTGAAAAACACTAAAAAAATTTGGAGGAAGGAGGAGAGGAAGAGTAAAACACATTTAAAGGAATTAAAAAAATGAGGAAAAGAAGAAAACTGGAACAGAAAACAAAATTTTCCTCCAACACAGGTTCAAGGTACAAAAAGATTGAGTACAATGTGGCAGTTACCAGCACCAAACAAAAGAAGAAATCATGGACACAACAGCAACAGTGAATATTGGTAAGACATCTCCCCTGCGTTGGGGCCATTCTCAAAATTTTCATCATCTAAAATGAAGTCACATGACGTCATAAACACAAATCCCCCTTAAACTGTGCATTATTTATGAAATGAGGTAGTGTTCAAAGTGTGCAGATCTTTTGAAATATAAGAAGAAAGACTTTATTTAGAGAAACAGATTCGCGTAAAAAAAGACCTAAGCGCATTAAAAGTGAAAACGCCAAACAAGCCACGACGCAAAGATGAAAAAACCGTTTTCACATAAGGATTGAGGAAAAGGGAAATCAAAGCAGAAGACAAATATTAATTCACCTTAATTCGTCCTTGTCCAATCAGTCCCCAGGACGTTTGAACGAACCTTCCCAACTCCTTTCCTCTCTTCCCAGCATCCCTACCTCTTCCTCTCCCGCCAGACTCACGATTAAAAGCCACATCGCTCGTCTGTCATATATTTCCTTGTATAGATTATATTCCATCCATCTTTTTTTGTCTCTCTTCCACCTTTCCCTCCTCCCATCTCTCTCTCTCTCTCTCTCTCATCTTTGTTTTAATCCCTTAATCTGCCAATCCCTTTTTCTTTTTCCTTCTTCTATTTTATCTCGTTTATTCACGAATTTCAACCCTTTTTCTTTCATTTTACATATCTCTATGATTACTTTTTACTGTTATTGATGGAATGTTCACGTTTACTGCTTACGGTTATTGCTCTCTGATACTTCACTTCCTCCACTTCCGGAGACTTTTTAATGCTTTATGGAAATCCACTTTTATTACCCCCGTTTTTGTAAATGAGCTTTGAGAGATGGAACAAGATACGGGAAAGAAGAATCGAACTTTTTTCTGAAGGAGATTGCTTACTTCCGTTTATTCAAAAAAATTTACGATCCACCCAAATAAGATTTTAAAAAACCTTTAAACTCAAAATTTGTGAGAGGAAGATGAAGTGAAGGGAAGTGTGCATTATTTATGAAATAAAAAGAAAGAGAAAGACGAAAAACAAGGGATTTGTAACACTGTACGTCAAATGAGATGTAATTTCTTAAGTGAGGACATTCGGAGTGTTAGTGACTCGAAATAGCAGAGCGTCAATGACGTCACTAAGCAATGGCTAGAACAAAAGAGAATTGTTGCTATTTTTGGTTCTAGACTAGAACAGACTAGTCTATGTTTAATTAATTGATGTTTAATACATACAGTATCTCATTTTGTCCAAGTTTTAAACTTTAACAGGAGCGAGACAGTCAAAGGAACAGTTTCTAGCTCACCTTAGTGACAGTATCCAGAAATTTTGATTCAACTCAATTTAAATGCTTGTCCAACCCATACACACAACCCAAACATACATTAAAACAATTTCTATACAGTTAATTTAAATATACATAAGACAAAACCCTACTTAAATAGAACATAAACTTACCACCCCGTCAGATGAATGCCAGGCATTTGACCAGGTTAGGTTAACTCCAAACCACTGCGATTCTCCAAACAACTTCACTACAGCTGATAGAAGTTTGTGAGCGTTGAAAAATGGCTCCCGCTTTCGATCTCTGAAATAAAAGCAATAAAAAAGTAAAAGAAAAGTTAGAAAACAATGTTCTTTGGTAGGAGATTGTTGCAAAAGCAATAATTAAAGGAGTCCCATTACAAAGGACTCGGATCGGAGAATAAGAATAAGAAGAAGAAGATGAGGAGGAAGGAGGTGGTGGAGGAGAGGGAAGAAGGAAGAGTAGAGAGGAAGCTTTCTCAAGTGATAGCTAAGATATACACAACCACTTCCTTGTTTTTCTTTCTCGCGCCACTATTGTTTAAACACTCTTTTTTATTAATATGATTTATGCCTCCTTTGTTTTATTTTATTGTTGTTACTCCTTTTTATTATTGTTTTTGCCATGAGCTTTGAATTAGACAAGTAAAAAAAAAAAATTTTCTTGTGGCTCTCATCCCCCGTTCTTCCAACTCTTTTATCTCTCTCCCCCTCTCTCTCTCAAAAGTTATTGACTGTTGTGCTGAGTATAAAACAGTGTTCGTACAACACCATCGCTCACCGCAAAACAGTAATCTAAAATTTCAAATGTAAATAAGGATTCAAAGTTTTCCCGATCTGCAAGAATCATCCCCCAATAAAAGCTCCTCTCGTACAGCTCACCTTACTGCAGGGTTTCTCAAACCCCCTGAGACAGGACCCTCCTAATCTGAATACCAAGGAGGAATAATGAGAATCAAAGGACAAAATGATATTATTCAATATTCATGAACAATTGATTTTTTTCTCCTCTTCTTCATCTTTTCTTCTTTACCGATTCTAATTTTCTATCTTTTTCTCCTCGTTTTCTCCTTTTTCCCCTTTTTCTTCTTCTTTTTCTTGTTTGGAGAATCTACGTCTGTAAACAATGAGACCCTTCAGTGTTTACTTTAGTTATCATATGTAAGAATTTAAATATCTCGGGAGAACAGCCCTCAAGGTAGATTTGGTTTGGCTGTATAAGTAGTTAGCAATCGTTTACGTAGATATTGATAAAAGTGTGGCGGTCGAAGCAACATGCTGAGACTTGTAACGAACAAGTCACAGGACAAAGCGAAACTTGTATGAAGACACATTTTGCAGAAAAGAGTCTGCACGAAGCACATGCATGAAGAATTTATTTTATTTATTATTTAAACTTCAATGAATGTCAGAACGAATTTATTTCATAAATAATGCACACTTGTATCAAGATTCCATTTCATAAATATTGCACAGTTTTGTGTTGGAATTCATCGATTCGTTACACTGCAGTAACTGACTGACAGTTGGCCGCGCTTTCTATTTATATTCGTGGAAACTCTTTCCTGCAAGTCTGAACATGTTTTCATTCAAAAGTCTGATCTTGTCTGAGAGTAGTGCCTTGGTTGCCAAATTAAGAATAATTTATTTCAAAAATAATGCACACTGCCAGAAAAATCAGTTCAAGAACTTAAGCGATTAGCCTCTCTGAAGACTTTCTTCAGAAGTCTTTAATAATATAGTCAATTCTTAGTGTTACTCTTCTCCTTATTAGGTTTCCTTTTACGCGAATTATTATTTTTGTGAGGTCTTGTAGTTACGCGCTCAAAAATTTTGTATGACCTCCTATTCCCGGATTAATTTTTACGCGATACATTTAAGCTGCTATGCTATTTTCGTGCCTTCATTTCCGCGTAAAACAAAACCTGACGTAGTTTATTGTGAATTGAGAGAATTTAAGCAGAAGCTGAATCAGCTGAAACAGAGAAAATCTCTCAATTTCATGTGTTACTAAAAGAGTTACTCTTTCCGGTTTGAGTTATTTGATGCTCAAAGGGTAAAAGGAGGAAGAAGAAGGAGACGCAATGACGTGAATCATAGGTGATGTAATGCGACCGTATAAATGACCGCGATACTTCACGCGTGGGGCAACAGCAAAGCCGGCGGCGAAAACTAATCCAAAAATTGGTTTTAATAAAAATTATTCGGGTACCGCACGGATATTTGTCACGGTCGTTGATTGGTGGTGAACTCGTGTAATTATCAAAAAGGTTTTTGCAACGAGCGGGACCGGAAGGCCCGAGATTAATGTCTCACTTTTTGTTTTTCACATCCAGCATATGTTACTTTCTCCAAGTCGCAATCATCATAACCATTATCAAAATTATCATTATTATCATCATTTTGACTCTCGAATTTTTGAAATGGAAAGAAAAAAGATGGAAGGATTAATAACGGGAATACCACCGCCCGCCACCACCACAAAAGATTATTTATTTCTGTTGAGGAAAATTTTTAATCATTCCCTTTTGCTTCGTTCGTCCTCTTCCTCTCCTCCTCTCACTTTCTCTCTCTCTCTGCCACTTTCTCTCTTTCTAAGAGATAAATAAATAAAAAATACGTCAAACGAATATTTTCTCACAATATTCGGGATTGAGCTTTGAAAAATTATTATTCTGCGCCAGTACTTCCCTGTTCCTTATTCCACCGTTTCCCAAATAAATAAAAACATTTTATCTAAAAGCCAAAAGACAGATCATATTTTCTAGAAAATCCGGATATATACAGTGGCGAACATTTTCCTACAAAACAAATTTTTATCTCCTTCTCCTCCTCAAAACTACGACACTGAGTCATTTTGACACACGTACTATCCAACCTCCTCACAAAGCATTTTACGTTTCCTCTCTCAATAACAGCCTAAAATTTATTGTCGACGACAAACTATATTATTTAAATCGGTTTTCAAATATTTCTGAGCCTCAAACACTTCTTAAACGAGTCAAATTGACTCACTTCAGTAGAGATGACTTTGTTAACTAACATTTTGAAACCTAATATTAAGGTGTCTCGAATTTATTCAACCGATTTATCTCATCGCCGATCTTTTTTTCCGGATAACTCGACCTTAAATCGACCTGAGCGTCAAACTTCACTTTTAAACGAGTCAAATTGGCTCATTTCAGTAGAAATGACTTTGTTAACTTGAAAAAGCACTTTGAAACGTAGTGTTAAGATTTCTCAAATTTATTCAACCCATTCATCTCATCGCCAGTTTCGTTTCGGTGTAGCTATAGAAAATGAGTCATTATGACTCATTTAAAGTTTTAATGCGAGTCAGAATTATGATAGGTTTTCATTTACGCTTTTGTGAGAATTTGGAAAGTATTCTTATGACCTCTTCATTAAAATTCGATCAATGTATAATATGATATTAATTTCTTTTATATTTATTAATATATTCCTGGCGTTGTTTTTAGGTTATTTCATAAATAATGCACACTTATACAAATAATTATTTCTATTGTGAGATGTAGCTGCGTTTGTGAGATTTCAATACCATTGATGTGGGTAAAAATATTTTCAATCGTTTGCTTAAAACCACGTAAATTGATTTCCAAAAGTTTCCCAAATTTTTTGGATGAGTCAAATTGACTCACATCAGTAAAAACTGGTATTTCTTCATCGCCCATATGCCTGATGTTGAATGTGAGCCTTAAAATACTTCCCCAAGCTTTTTGACACTAATTTTAATTCCATAGGCTCGGAAACAATTTTGTTCCACACCAAACGAGCCAATTAGACTCTAATTAACACTATAACGTCCGGTTGGCTCATTGTGGGGTCATGAAAACAGTATCCATTGAGTACCGGTGGCCCCACGTAAGTGTCATGCAATATTTTACATAGGCCCATAGGCTGAGTACCGGTGACGTCACATTCGGAAATTCGCTGGCGATCTTATGCTTATTAACACAAGTGGACGATTACCACTAAAGTTCATAGGTTGTGAATTTAAAATATTGGTGCTCAGGCAGCATGAAAGTCAGTTCCACCGAAAAAATTTTCATTAGACGCCAGGACGTCATATGGTTAATACTTAAAGTTAAAAGAGTTGTTGGTTGCTCGATCAGTCAACGTATATATTTAATGTTAGTATATGTTTAATATTAGTATTTGTCTAAAAACTAATCTTTCTCTTTAACTGATTACCAATTTTAAATTTGTTGTGTGAGTCAAATTGACGTTAAATATTTTGCTTGTCAAATTAAAGGTTTATCACCTCACCAAACTACAAAAATTGATATATAATATAACTCACAAACCTTATAGATTGATAGTTTGAGCTAATCAGCACTTGGTGACGTTCTCCCAATCTGAAACGAAAGGAACCATCAGCACATTTCTAAGACAAAAATTTTGGTTACAAACCATCTTACGTCACCATTAATTATCTATAAGTGAACGCGAATCCGTCTCTCAGAGAATTGTTTTAGTATCAATCGTCACATCGAGAATTATTTAACCGGAAACGGTGAAAGTGATAAATCGTTTTCCCCTCCAAAGGAAAAGTAAAACATCAAAAATGAAGGAAAATATCGTATCCAAGTATAAAAGTTTTCCGATTTGATATATATTTGTGTTGAACGTCTCTTACGAAACACTATATGTCTAGCCGTCAAATGCAGTTCCCGTGATAGCTTCCTCATCATTTATCAAAAAACCTTTTTATCTATCACCTTGTAGTTTGTTGTCACAGTCAGAAGGAGAATCTATACGGGTAAAGATAAATGAATTGTTTTGTAGCGTCAGAACTAGGGATTGTTCTCTGTCTCAGTTTGTAAATCTTTATATCTTCGTAGAAGGTATTCGAATCAATTCATAGAAGATAGAAGTTGAGAGAGTGGTACGTAAGTAAGTCAAAAGGTAGAGAAACAAAGGAAACTGGAAACCGCTTTTCATCGCCGTGAAAAGAAACGAAACCGGAAATCTCGTAATTCCTTTTTTTGACATGTGAGGCTCACAGCTATCAAAAAGGTTCTTTAATTAGTTTAAAATTGTCATTTCGAGTTAATAAATTAAAACCACACCTCGTCTTAAAATTGCAAAGTAGTTTAAAGAGTTATGGCTTCAAATTCGTAAGACAGATTGTTTTACAAAGAACCTACTGCGACGTTTCATTGTCTATAAACTGTCTTCCCTTCAGGTAAGCTAAAGAGAAATGAATTCGGAAGACGGAGGCTGGTTTGGGTTCCGGGGTGGAGGTTCGAGGGAAAGCATTCGGCCTAATCAAAATTTATTTCACAATAACGAGTCGAGAGAAATTTGATGAAGTTTACAGAAAAAGACTCTTCGGATTCTCCAAAAACAGCTTCCCCTCCTCCCACCTCCTCCTTATCATCCTGTATACGGTATTCTGTTATTTTTAATTTTAACTTTTTCGCTTGAAGTTTCGTTGTCATTGTTTAATTTGAAACATTTCAGAGATTTGATTAAAAGCCAACGACCAAACGTAGCGGGGGTAATTTTATAGCAGATTACTCCGCACTTGGAAACGTCACATTTCAAATTCTTTGGTCTCAGTTATCTGTTTCAAATTAATTTTGTTGTAATTAATTGTTCTTACAAGTCTACGTCATTCAAAACAAAAGTGACGGTAATATTACGTTTCTTATTCTTATTTTTAAGACTTCTTCATTGTCTCTCTCTCTCTCTCTCAGTTTCTTTTTTCATCTCCTCCTTTTCCTTCTCTTTTGAGATAAATCAAACTGGCTAATTGCTGAGAGGATGTTTCGTCACATCTTTCCTTTCTTTGACGTTTGAAGTTATAGACATTGATTTTTTGCATGTGGATGGATTAAATGGCCATGTGGTTGTTACTGCTGAATGAAACTGTTAGAAGTGGTTGGGTTAGTGTCAGTTGGTACAAAACCAATAGCAATAGTTCCACACCTTAAACAATGGATGGAAAGAAAATATGGAGAATTAACATATCATATGACACAAATGTTAACTGGGCATGGCTGCTTCAACGCGTTCCTTCACCGGATCCGCCGGAGACACGCCGACATGTGATTATTACCAAGAAGAAGACGACACATCAGAACACACTCTGATGAGATGCCCAGTATGGACGATCGGACGAAGAGAACTCCAGGGAAAATTCCCCGATTTAAACATGGCCAACATCATACAAGGACTTCTGGACTCCGAAGTGGCGAACATTCCATACCTTCTACAGAAGAGTCGTATCTAACAAAGACGACGAAAGAGCTCGCCAAGGTAAGCCAAGAAAAAGACGAACAGACTAATGTAAGTTCTACTTCTTTCTTCTTGCAGGTGAAAACACATCCCGAAATGCGACATCATCAACACATCGACGAGTCAAACGACACAGAGCTGAGGATTTCTGGAAAGTATTGGTTTCGTGGACGGGTCTTCCAGACACCTCGACAGCTCCAGAGGACTCATTCAGCAAAAAAAAGTGTCAGTTGGTAGTAAGGGGTTAACGAAAAGACGTGCCTGTGAGTAATTCTCGCTGTCTTTAACTCTAGTTCTCTAACAACCACTACTCTACTTGTCTTCAACTCTAATTCTCTAACAATTGATAACAAGGATGATTGAGTTCCAGAAGGGTCAGCGTTATGAGAATTTGTGACTTGAGAGACCCAGGGTTAGTACAAAAAGACTAGACCCCAAAAACTCAAAACTAGATAAATTTAGAAGTTGATCTACAGGCTGTCTTTTTAACACTAATAACTCCAACTGTGTTATATAAATTGAAGTAGATATGGGTTATAATATTTATAAACAAACCCTAAAAACAAAATTTTAACCCTTAACAGCCGACAGCTTTTCTTTGTAATACTCACCCATAAGACGACGGGAAATTAGGTGAAATTCTAAAACGTTCCTTCCAGCTGACCAGCATCTATTTCAACTGGAAAGACCGTTTATAAAGATGAAAACCTTTCGTTTTGTATGGTATAAGTACTATGTCCCCGCAGGGCCTTTCAGCCGTTAAGGGCTAAGAATAAGAAATGAATAGCAAGTGTCTCCTATAAATACCCTCAGATTTAGGCTACAAAAGTCAGAAAGTCGGCAGATAAGTGAGTGTAAGCAGTACAGTCGGTGTATAAGTGTATGTTTTGGTAGTGGTAACTTGGTATTTAATAATTTTTGTATTTTTGGGCACTTAGATTTTGTTAGGGAAAATTCACCTGGACTACTCTACCAGTAAGACCAATTCAGAGCTCTGTCATCAAGCACCGACCTGGCACAAAGATAACACACATAAAAAAAAAATCTTTATTAAACATTAGCCGCATTAATTTTTGTTTTGTTTAATTATTATTTCCACTCTCTCCACCAACAAAGAAACATTATAGCGTTAAAAATTAAAAGAAAAAAAAAATGTTCATTTTTTCCTCGTTGAAAAACACTCCTCCACCACCACCTCCTCCTCTCAGAAGTGAGGAGGAGAAAAAGTACTCATAATTAAAACTTATTATATATATGATGATAAACAAATGATAACTTCCTGCATAAACTGGAATCAAAAACTTCTACAAAAAAATAAAAATTAATTTTCATTATTACCAGTAAACTTTGTAAATGAGACTCATTTTCACACCAGAGCCCACTCTCCTCCCACGTTTCCTCTCCTCACCATTCATCCCTCTGTCCCATTCCTCATCCTTTCCTTTCGTTGTCTTCTTTCTTCCTCAGTGGCTCTCCTGTAGGGGGAGAGAAACGGTGTCAACCCCCCCGAAGAAAACTTGGAAAAAAATCATCATAGTCGGTACGAAAACGAAAAATAACAATTATACTTGTCGCCATAACTATAAAATATGTCCCACCTTTTCTGTTGTAATAAATTGTCGGAAAAAAAAAAACTTTCCCTGATGTAATTTAACTTGTTAAAAGTTCGTTCATCAAGTAAGTTAAGCGTTGAATTAAAAAGTTTTCCCTGCATTAAGTTGGAAACACGTTGGTTTTTAAGTCAGATAATTTTTAGATAATGAATGTTAATTTTTTCAGTTATCTAGAAAAGTCTTCGCTTTTTTTTTTCGGAATTTATCAGAGTTTTAACCCCTCCCGTTTGTCCATGTTTAACTTATGACCTCGATCCGTTTAATTCAATTCACTTGATTTGTACTCGAGCTTGATTCTCTTCTCTCTGGAAGAAGAAAGGAAGAAAGATGCTTCTATATAAACGCCGTATTTATTTATTTGATGGCGACATCGGGGAAGGGTTTAAGGGTTGCGTTTCAAACGTGCGGGAATGACTTTTGATTTTTCTTTCTTAGTCTCCGAGGAGGATTTGAAAGTATTCGCTGCCTCTTATCTTTTGACTGATGCGAATTTTAAAGTGGATGCAACTGCTGCGGAAGATTTTTCCAGCACAAAACACTTTGTTCCCAAAAGCATTTCGTCTTTGCGTCCTTGACCTAATCAAACATACCAGCACAATGGGTTTGGTGAAATTTTAGGGACAACAGAATTAGACATTCCTGTCGTTCCTTAACAAAACCGTTTGTATCTAACCCAAATTTTGAGTTTTAAGTTGGTTCTGCATCCCTGGGTATAACAGCAAACGGGAGCAGGTTCAAACTCTCCAAATACCAACAAAATATAACCAAAATCCATCCTCCTTCTCCTTTCTGGCCTTGTCCATTTACTTGGAATCGTTATTTTTCTTCAAATGTCTCTGTCCAACCACAATCCAATAATATATTATAATATTTATTGATAGTAAGTGTAATAATAATATTTAAACCTCAACATCCCTTTATAACCCATTCTAACACTCTTACTCAATAAAATAATCTTCTGTAAACTGTACGATTCGGAATTGTATATATCAGCGACTGTTTTCTTGGTTATACTGACGTCACTAGCACTCTTGCCTCGTCTATGTACTAATATACTACTATGCACGTCTGAATTTGTTTGATACTCCTCGATTGTGCTTCCCCTTTCAACTCATCCTACATTTGTGCCTTCTCTACTTTAGTTCCGAACAAATTGCAGTACAATCAAATGGTCCTTTAGCCAAAAACAGATGGCATGATTGAGACTATTGAAGAATGATACAGTGGGAGTGAGGAGACGAACCTGTAAGTGTGTGTAATTCTTCAAACAGTCCTACATTAGTATACAGAGCTTTTGGATGAGAGACGCGTAACGAAACGTCGTTTTTAAAGCTCAATTTCTCAGCTTCCATCTCTCCAACCTCGTAAAATTCCTTTCACTCGCATTTTCATTTACGAAAATATTTTACTCAATTGCATTTTTTATAAAGCAGATAAATTTAAGTCTCACATAAAAAGCAAATAATCAATCAAAAAAAAAGAGAGAGAACAAGATGAGGAGGGAGAAAAATGGAGGAAGAAAAGAAAAAGTCAAAAATAACAAAAAGAACAAGGCATATGCAGATCAATCCGGAAATGGCTTTAAATATTCAAAATATGAGTGAAGATTCCCCTCCGCGCCGCCACACGCACTTTTCCCTTCCAGCCTCCCAATCCTCCTCCTCATCTCCTCTCCCGCCTTCCAGTTCCTCTTAGCATTTTCCGAAAAATATGATTGTCAATAGAAATATTAGCAAAAGAATGATATATGAAGTACGCGGGAAAGAAAGGAATATCCTGGAGGGAAACCCAACAAGACATGGGGAAGGTTTTATCAAAATGGGAAACTCGTTCTTCTTCGGGTGGGTGAAAGCTCATTTTAAGATCTTGAGAGGTTTTCCGAGAAAGGAAACAACTTTTCCACCATCTTATAATTTACCCGCTCAGAACTCGGGGTGTGTGACAGTTATTACGACTGTCAAAAGACATTCCCATTCCTTTTTCACCCCCCGCCCTGCCACCATATTTCCCTCGACCTACCGCCCTCTGGGTTTCTTTTTGTATGTATTCTACTTTCTAACTACCGTTTTCTATGTCTTCGGGGGTAATCTCGGATGCGCCAAACGGTATTATTTGCATATTCCCGTATTTCAAATCCATTAATTAATTCAGTTAGTATTATTTTTGAAAAATATCGCTTATAAACAAAAAATTAATTAAATAAATGTGCTTTTGTTAGGGTGAGCGAAACTTCCGATTTTTCATTTCTCTACCTCCATTTTGCGTTGAATAATTTCAATTCAAATTTCCCAGAAACGTTCCACATTAAAAATTTTTTTTTCCTTTGCATTTTCCCTTTTGTCTCTTTCATATTGTAGTGCACTCCCACCAGGATGACTTTGCATTCCACTCCATGTTTATGTGTTTCGGTTAGAGCCCAGCTTCCAAATTTTCATCTCCCTACTTTTAACGGGTGTATCATTCTTTCATGAAGAGCCTTTGAGGATTTTAACAGGAAAGCAAAAAAAGAAATCAACAGCAACTAATACAGCACCTAATTAAAATCACGGATTTATGACTGTCTGACTTTTGTTTTAATTTTTTTTGACGGAGGCCATTATTTCAGCGAATTGACATGCTTATGCTAGACTTAAATCTCAAACTATATATAAATTTGACATGGGTTACGTCGGGCGTCAGCAACCTTTTTAAGACCGAGGTGAATGTTAACTCAAACGTAAGTTTGGGGGAGAGCGTTTGGGACTAACACTGTTTTCATTTTGAAAAGTAGTCTAGCTAACAATAAATTTTATATAAATATTATTGGAATACGATCTTAACTTTAAACGTAAAAATTAATTATTATAATTCTATAAAATTAAAGGTCTGCTTATGGGTTATAGGCTATAGGTGCTATGCTTATTAAAGGTCTGCTTGTCAATGTTGCATGGGATCTTACCGAAAGTGTGCAGTATTTATGAGATGAGTTTGTTATCAGAGTGTGCAGTACTTTTGAAATAAGTGGATGTTTCCTCGAATAAGTTCTTAATTCCGTATAAAACCAACTGAACGATAATATGTGATCTCACTGTTCATGTTCCCTAGGAAATTTTATTATAAAAGTATAAAACCAAATACGTGAGTGTCCGTTACCTATGAAATAGATGTGTTTGTTACTTAATAAAATGAGTTCTGAATAAAGCTGTGCAGGACTTATGAAATAAGAGCTGATAGAGGAAACAGTTGATCTGAATACGTTTCTCTGATATTTTCCCAGCATTCCTCCTCCCAAGTGGACCTGTCACATCTCCTTAGTCAAGTTTTCGTTTCAGTAAGTAATCAACAACAAATATTAATCATGTATATAATACATTTACGCATTCTTTTTAAGGAGTTTATAATATAATAATATAGACAATCAAGTGAGTTACTCAGCGGGAAGTCTGTGATATAGTGGTTTAAGTGCCAGACTAAGAAGTTATAGTCGCAAGTTCAAACCCTCCTCCCGTATCCTGTTATACCCAAAAGTGATTCAAACTCAACTATACCTATACTTTGTACTTTATATTAGAACAAATATAGGTTTTGGTGCCTGGGTTATACCATTCGAAACGAGGCAGAGGAGAAATTGAAAGAAAAAGGCAAAGAGAGAGAGAGTGAGGCAGAGGTTGGCGCAACCGAGGGTTGAAATTGTGCATATTTATATTGGTTTACTGGGAAAATATTCAAAATGACAATACAACTATTCAAATAGAAGCATTCATATGCAGATTCTCCAATTTTATTTCATATCAAACCCCCGTCGACGGCTTTTTCATATTTCTTAACTCATCAATTCCCTCGTTAACTATAGACTCTTTTATTTTATTACATGTATCCCTATCTGTTTTTCATAATCCTGTCAATAGAAATGTTCAAAACCATTTTTTTTATTTATTCCTTCCCTTTCTTAAACCCATTTCAGCTTTTATACGCTTTTTTATTTTATTCTATACGATTTCCCGAATTTATAAAATCCCGAGATCAAGACCTAAGCCCCTTGACCGGAGAATAAAGGCTAATTTAATTTATCCTGTATAGAAACTCTGTTACAATATTAATAATACTCACTATCTCACAACAACTGTAACACATCACTAGCCGAATACCGAATAACGCTAATCACGTCAACAAACCAATTCAGTTGCGTGCGCACCTCGCATAGTTTCATCTTTAGCTCCTTTTAGTATTAACCAAAGTTTGTTACACTTAGAAGCGACATCTATTGACCTCAATGTAAACAAAAAAATTTTTTTCTACTTCTAGGCTGTAGGTTAATGAACTGAGCCGATTTGTATGAGTCAACTTGACTCAATTTAGTAAAAATATACTCATAATTAAGAACCTAACAGTGGTTTGAAGTGAAATCATTTTGATATAGACTCATCACAAATCTCATTTTTGTACTCGGGATCGTCTTCTTTCCGCGATTGACAAGGATACAGTAAATTTTGTAGTTATAGTTATAGTTATAGTTGAGTTTTAATCCCGTTTTTCACTTTTTGGGAATAACAGGATACGGGAGGAGAATACAAACTCGCGACTATAACTTCTTAGTCTGGCACTTAAACCACAACACCGAAGACCTCCCACGATACAGTAAAAGTTTTAGCTGATTCAGTCAAACGCTTATTTTAGTGAATATTAGTTTAGTTTAGTTTAGTTTTACCCCAAGAGGATTTAACTCACAATCATAACATTTATAGTCCAACACTGTAATTACAACACCAAGCCACCCGCATTTTAATGAATATTTGAGGGTAGCAATAGTCAGTTTCCACTTGTAACGCATGTAATAGTCACCAACTAACACTACTAAATTAACTACACTGCCTTATTAATAAATAAAAATAATTAATAATTAATTAAACACTTGAAAAACTCACCAAAATATTTTTAAAAAAAATAATTTGAACCAGTCACACGCGTGGTCACTTTGCAACTGACCAAATGACAACATTTAAATCGTCTGCTTCGTTTTCTAATGCCACGTCCACAGTCCAAGTGTAAACAATACGAGATGCTAGATTTTATTTTTTGCTTAAAATTATTAATTTATATTCAATAAAGGAAGGCGAAAAGCAGGCGGTGGAAGAGTCTCTTATTTATCATTTTGCGTAGCGATAGGTAATTTCCCTCGAATAAGACGGAGCTGAGGAAAAGCCAATAGTCACGTATATCCTTGTACCGTAAACCTTATTTCCTCAATACAAGAAACTTAATAGATAACAATTTTCTGTTACGAATTCAAGACATGTCGAGGTAAAACAAATTTTCTATAACATGTCAAACATAAACTCAAAACGACAGGGACCTTCATCTTAGGTTTTTGATTCGCCGGCAAATATCCTTGGATAAGTTAAACATGGATACGTTTAAAATAGATTTTCGGGAGTCGGGCATAGTTTTATAATGCATATCCTTTCCATTTAACTTCGGTTCTGGGGGAAAGGATTTCCCAAAATTTGAAATACGTTGCGGATGAATCGTAGACTATGACATGAATTTATTAAAGAATAAACCTCTGATCCGTTTTTCGACTGGAGCTTTATCCCGGCTCGTCCTTCCTCTCTCTCCCTTCCATCCTTTTCTATTTAATCGGGAAAGGTTTCTTAACTTGAGGACGATCGTTTATGGAAGACAAAAATTTAATGAAACCTTCGTGGAGAGTTATTGGAAAGTCAAAAGGGAGTTAGATCTCCGATGTTCACCTCGGTGTTGGTTGCTTAACCCTCTTTGACCCTAGGGCCTGGACCCTTTTTCCTCCTTGACTTTGTAAGAAAATCGGAAATTTGTAATAATCTACACTTTGGGGGTAAGTGAAAGCTCTTTCTCTCCTTCGGAGGGTGCAAAATTTTTCTTTTTCGAAATGCTTCAGTGACTCAAACCCACAAACAAAATCCTCTAAAAATTTAAACATTCAAGAGCACATCCGACAGAAACGAAAATCCGAAAATTTTAAAAACCGAAGCACGTCCGTTCAACAACAGTCGATAAAACATTGTCTTGAAAAGTTTTAAAAAGAAAATAAAAGCTTTCAAAACAGTAAAAAGAGAAGTAAAATCGAAAGTTTTCGAGGGAGTGACAAGAAGAGGAGTCGGGAGAGGATGGTGAGGGAGCGAGGGAATGAGAGGCAAGCAAGAGGTTGTAAAGATAACAGCCAAGGAAGAGTTTTGCAATTTACAAACTTGTGACAGACAGACAGACAAGATCTTCCAATTTGATAGACAAGATTTTGGATTGAAATTTGTTAATGAAATTCTGTTAATTTGAGACGTCTTAGACATGTTTCCCATCTCTTTTCCTCCCTTTCGATATCCCCGAATTATTCCTCTTAGTCCCTCCTTTTATTTTGTCTCCCACTAAAATGGTCCAGTATGTGGGATGCTGTGAGCGAGAGAGGGAGGTGATTGTCTTTCAAACAAATAGATTTCTCCACAGCGCAACAGAAAACTTTTATTGTTGAGGGAAGCTAATTAAACAAAAAAAAAATTGAAACCGAATATAGTTCTGTCATTACCAGAAGATCTGTCTCAGGTCATTACACCGAAACAAACCACACCGACAGGAGTCTTTCAATCGTCACCCTGTATTGAACGATGTTCTATTTAAACGAGGCTTAACAATATTCTGATTACACTAACGGCCTCCTCGACAACAAATGTTTTGAAAAGAAATAACCGAACAACAGCCGGGAAGAACGTGCAAGATGGAGGAAGGCAGGGAGGGGGTACACAGAAATGAGATTTCTTCACGTTTAAGCGATTTTCGTCTCCCTTCACTGAATGATTCCATTCAAGAAATACATTTATAAGCCATTATAATTTAAAGAAAAAAGAGAAAATATTGAGAATGAAATATGTCGGGGGTGGTGGCGGCGGTTGTTATCGGCATCGCCATTTTCTTTCCGAAACCCATAAAACTAACACCATCTACTCGGCGCTTCCGATTTCTATTTGTCAAGTACCAAACCATGCATAATATTTTCTCTTCTTCTTCTTCTTTTTGTTCTGAAGCACTTTCCTTCTCTCGGAAGCGGATATGAGCCTTACTCCTTTGATATTTTTTCTAGGGTTGTCTTCGATTTTTTTTATTGTGCTGCGGTTTCGACACTTTTCATTTTCCGGCTCATAAATAGAAAAAGCTCGCATTGAATTTCTCGAATTCGGAGCAGAAAGCTTTTTCTCCCATTTTTGAAATGGGAGAAGGGGGTTCGTTTCTCTATATTTTGAATCACGAGAAGGATTGTTAAAGGTAATTTAGCAAAAATGGTTTTCTTTTCCGCGACTGAAATATTGTTTCCGGTATTTCGAGAATGGATTCCGGTATTTCGGTTGGATTTGAAATTTTTAAGCGTAAGAATTGTTGGATGACTTGAGGCGTAATCCAATCTTGGGTGAAGTCCTTAATATTAAAATTATCTATATTTTAGATAATCTGAATGTTATACTAGACTTTTTATTTCTTCCTTTCAGTTTCTGTCTCTCTCTCTGTTTATATCTGTCCATCTCTCTATTTCTCTTGGTCTGTCTTTTCTCTCTCTCACTGTTTATTTGTCTCCTTTTTTCTCTTTCTTTGTCTATCTATCTCTCCTCTGCTCTTTCAGTTTCTGTTTCTCCTTCCTTTTTCTCTGATTATTTCCTCCACCTATGTGTTTCCATCTTCTTCTTTCTGTCTCTCCTTGTTTCTGTTTCTCTTTATCTGTTTCATCTTTTCTCTCTCTTTTTCCTAATTTATTCTGTCTTTCTGTCTGCTCATGTCTTAGTCTGTCCTCTCTTACTGCTTTCTACCTCTTCTATACTAAAAACTCCATTCCTGTTTCCTTTCCTGTTCGCTTCTTCCACCTCCCAAAGGTGCCACCATCTCACCATCAGAGCCATGGGAGATAATTAAGAATAAATTAAAATCACAGTGAAAAGCAATAGATTATCTATCTATGAAACATCAAGGGAAGTGACCAATAATAGTCGACCTTTTAGAAATAGCCGACCAGAAACAACTTGGAGTGGAAAGAGGAAGAGAGAGTGAAAACCGAGAGAAGTAGTTGATAGGGAAATCGGTCAATAAATAAAGAGCTCGAAAAGGAAATAATTAACAGAAAGACAAGAAGCTGACCGTTAGTCAATAAATAAAGCAACCCCGATGAAACCAAGAAGGGTTTGAAGAATGACCATTAAGTAGTGCTGGGGTTGTTCCTTTCACCTCCTACGGGTAACCTTTCATTATACCTGACCTTGGAAACTACACTTTCATTATCTCCTTTTCCCAAATGTCATATTGGGACTTTCGACAATGGCTTACCCTTTGATCTGATCGCTTTTCACGTCAGCCTTTTTAATTACCACTTCACTTCTGATATTCCTCTAGTTTCTATCGCTTTTCTCATTCCCTTCTTCTACCCCCACCCTTCCCCAAAACAAAACCAAATTCTTTCGGTTTATGCCTTTCTTTAAGGGTTTTTGGGTCTCTTGATTGTTTGATTTGTCTTGTGTGTGAGGAAAACTTTAATCTGGGGATGAGGGAGAGATGTCTCAAAAATTCAAGTTTTCCGGAAGTTAGGTTAAAGTAAAATACCTTTCGTCATAAATCACCAGATATATATTAATCCAAAAAGTAAATTCTGTAGTTGCAATTAAAGGAGAAACCACGTTGAAGAGGGAAATGAAAACAAATGAATGGCATTAAATCAAAATGGGACAAATTTCCACCGACCGAAACCACTTTCCTGATCTGTCATGACTTCCAACCTCCTCCTCCCAGCCCCTGCCCACCCGTACTGCACACACCGAAAAAGACTTTCCCATCTCGTTCCAAAATCAAGACAAATATATATTTTCAAAGTCCGAATTCATTTTCCTTTATTAAATGATTAAAAAGGGCCGCGTTTACCTTTTTTTTTGTTTTTCCATTTCCCACCACCCACCACCTACCTACCTCTTCAACCCATTTTTCACTGTAACCATCGCCATTTTCGTCTTGAAACGCCTCAAATATACATATTCTTCGGCTTTCGAATTCTTCATCCCCCACCGCCGCCTCCAACCACCCCTGGCCCGTCCAGGGCTTTTCGAATTTCGGTTATTGCTTTTTATTAATGAATGTTTTCCCCGAGAATCAAATGCTACTAAATTGACATTATTAAATTGTCGGACGACTTTCGCCTTCGCCTTTTCAAAATTCTAACATTTTAATTAAAAAGCTTCTAAAGGCGAGGTCCTGCCCTTGAGGGGAGGTGAGGGCTAAGGGGTGGGAGCTACGGGAGCGGAGATATTTAGAAGTAAACACGAAATTGTTGATTTGTTCTTTTTTAATATTTTAACGACTTTTCTTAATTAAAGTTCGGGTCAGAACCTGTGACTGTTTGAATTCGATTAATTAAAACGTGAATCACACGCCATTTTCAGGGAGAGGAAAGTGAAGAAGAAGAAAAACGATTCAGAAGAAATGACCGCAAGTCGGGGCTGGTCCTGGAGAGACACTGGTACTAAAGTCTAAAAGAAAGAATCTGTGGACGGGAGAAAGACGGATGGAAGAGAATATAATTCGGAGAAGGGAAAGTCTGAATAAAATCAAAGAAATGATGGCTGAAAGGTATGAAAAGCTCAAAGAAAATTCCCTCAAGATCTGAGAAAACTGGACTTTCTCATTCCCTCTGAGATGAAAACTTTTCCGCTAACTTCTGTTTTACAGGGTTTCGGAGAAACCGGTAAAACAGAATAACCAATTACCACATAACTAGCTTCGGAATTTTTTCCTCTATCTCTCACTCGGATTTGAGGAAAAGTGGAAATTCGAAATCGTCTAGTTTGTCTTCTTGTTTGCTCGAAATTTATCGTCTTATCCATCTACTTTTGAAAATTTCTTTTTGCCTTCCCTCACAGCACCTTTTGAACCCATTTTAAACTGATACCTGACCCATATCAAACCCAAAAGGAGCGAAGTTTTTAATGAATCCAGTGACCACGCATTTAATTTATTCAAGATATTTTCGCAGGGACTTCATTTCATAAATACTGCACAGTATTTTGTTTTTAATAACTAATGTTTGGACATTGATCTCTATATTGATTTAGTTTGATCCAAACAGATCTCACATCAATTATTTATCTTGCTAGAAATGTGATCATAAATGTCACTCTTAAACCAAATTCTATCTCCAAGTGTGCATTATTTTTGAAATTTGGTCACCAATGAAGAAGAGATTTAATTAATAAATAAATTATTCTCATAAGTTTTGGAATAGGTTCACCACAAGATCAAAGTTGTAGATCTGTCTCATCACCAAATAATTAATATAAGTGATCATCATCACGATCTTTCAGTTTTATACTATCAGAAATCAGTATAAAAACGTTGTTGTTTTGTATATTTGAACTTTTCTATACTTTCCCTCTTAAGAAAGTGACACAAACTCGTCTTCTTTGTCTCGGCGATTATAAATTTATGTCTATGGCTTCACATATAAATTTATATCGGCTCATTCAAAGTGAGCAGTGACAATGATAGCCGAAAACGAAAAGTTTCCAAGCAACTGTTGAGACAAACAAACTAGCTTTGCCCACGATCACCCTTTTATCCTTTTACTTTAGTGAAGTGACCTCCCAATCTCTTAAGTGACCACCATGGCTATTTCCTTTAATTGAACCCTTTATCGAGAAAGGATGAACCTATCGTGAAAGGTGAATAATTGAGATCACCCCAAGGTCCTGACTTTCCTTGCATTTAAATGAAGCCTTTTCAACTCTTAACTCTTTTATTATGTATATATCTCGTTATTGCTTTTCAAGGCTTAACATTCTCTCAGACTCTGACTCTAATTCGTGTTACCACCATTTTTCTCTCCTTTTATCTAATTTCCACGACGCTCACACCGACGATATCTTTCCCTTACGCTTCTCCCTTAAAAGTGATTTGAAATGTTCTTCTCCTCTGGTTTTGGGACCATGTTTCCAAACGTCAGTGAAAACGGAAAAGAATCTTCTAAGGAATCAGAGAACTTCATCCCAAAATCATTCATCGCGGTTCAGAAATGGTTCTGGAAATCAACCCCGCAGATTGAAGGTCAATAACCTCGACAGGTCTTCAACAGAATCGCCAAACTTTCATTCATCAATTACAAAAGTCATTGGTGGGTATACGCGATAATTTAAACACTCTGGTTTTGTATTACACGGATTTAAAGTTACGCTATTCTTGTTTCACTAACAAGCTCATTGACTCCTTTGAGGAAATTTGATTTATACTATTTTCTAAACTACCGGAGTTATTGTAAAGTGGCAAAGTTTACACTAAATTTGAAAGTATCAACTGTATATACTGTGTTTGGTTACAATGAGCAGGACTAATTAGGTCAAAAAAATATTTTCAGCTTAAAGAAGAATTTTTATACAAAATCAATCTTGTTCCTTGTGGATTCGAGTCTGGTTTTGTGCGAAGTAATTATTTGTACTGAATTCCTTTCAGTCAGATCTTATTTTACGCGTTTTAAAACTAGAATTGTACACTAAAATCATTAATATTTACTAGTTAATAATTGTTTCATACTAAATTTCATTAGTTGACCTACCCAACCCATCCCTCATAAATATTTTAAGTTTAATGAACTAATACTAAACTAATTTTGAAGTATAATGAAGACGTTTTTGAACATCCTAGTCCTCAGCCAACCATCTGATCGAAGTGAACCAATTGAATATTTGTATAACTATAAAAACAGCATTTGTATAACGCACAGCATTTTACGCAAGTTTCGTTAAAAATTGAATCAACTTCGAATATTATTTCAGTTAGTCTATATATTTCAAACTATACAATCTAATTATAATTTTATGGCTATTATTAATCACTAATCAATAAGTATCAATGTATAAATCGAAAAGTTAAAAATTTATGAACCATTTCTTCGAATCTTAAACACTAGTCACATACTCAAACATACTCTTCGCGTGCCTTCTGTTAGCTTCATCTTTAGCTCGTTTTAAGAGGTCGAAACGCCTGGAAAGATGAGAGACGTTTGAGGTTTATAGCTTTGGGAACAGAATCTATAGATCACGCCAATCGGATCAAAGTACAGACTTTGGTAAGATGATGAAGATGGAGGAAGATATATTTCACACAAAACTCCAAGTCATTAATGAGATCGACTTCGAGGAAAGGTTACTGACCGAACTTCAAATGGATTTTATGTTACACTTAAAAAATGAAGAAAAAAGCACAAACAAAACAAAAAGAAACAGAAATACGAGAAGAAATTCGAAAAAAAGGGGAAAAAGCAACAAGACAAGAGAAAATGATTAACCTCTGGCCTTTTCTTTATTACGAACAAAAGCTAGAAAAATTGTAAATCTGAAAGAAAACAGGAGAAAAAAGAAAGAAAACGAAACTTCTAGTTGTTTGTAAGAAAAAACAAAACAAAAAGTAAAATTTCTTTGAAGAAGATTTGACTCGAACATTAATAAATGCATTAATTAAACGTTTTTTCTGTCGGTTCTGTTGTTTTCCTTTCGTTTGTTATTTGAAGGTAGGGAAAAGCTCGAGGATATGTACGAGTAAGTACGTAGCTAAAAGGAATTTATATTCTTTCTACAAGTAATAAAAGTTTAAAAATAAGGAAAAGGGTTCAGAAAAGGAGGCAAAAATTTTTCTTTATTATTTATATCGTTTGTTAAAAAAGTTTTCCTTTTTTTTCCGAGTTCTAAAGGAAAATGTTTACCATTCTTCCGCGTCCCTCCCATTCGCCATCCACCTCTGTCCTTCCCCGTCCGTCCGTCCGTCCTTCCTCCCTCTATTAATTATCAAGTTAGAATACTTTTCAGCACGTGATATATTTTTTGTCTTTTTCTTTATTTCTTTCATTCTTTCCTTCTTCTTCTTCTTTTCCCTTCCTTCTTGTTTTTCTTTTCTGTCTTTTGCAACTTTTGATAATAACTTAAATTAAAATATCGCCCCAAAAATATGACCCATAAACGTTGAGCAGAGTGGGCATATTTTATGTTTAAAAAAATTATAATCTTTATTATTTTATATTAAATTGTTTCCTTTTTTGTTGAGGAAGATGCTTTTGTTCCGAGTATAAAAAGGACACTGCTAAGGTTTTAATGTTGCTAACTTTTTCTAAGAGTCCATGAGCTCTGGATTTTCTGTTGTACCTTCCACTAGTCTTTGTTATACACCGAAATTGAAGGTAACAACAACCTCAAACTTCACTATTTTAGTGTTTACGGTGATGCATTCTTTAAGTTTTCATTTTGTATAACTAAAAGAGATTTTTAAAAATTATGACACAAAATCAGACCCATGGGTTTTGAAATTATTGCGAATTTATGATGCAGTTGTTGAATGACCCATCTGAACCTGAATTATCATCAGAATCATGAAGGTTCAGAACCTGAACCCGGGTCATCAGCAGAATCGCCAAACTTTTTATGTAGCAGTTACAATACTAATGGATAAGTAAACGTTGTAATTTATACACACTCTGGTTTTGGTTTACACGGATTTAAAGTTACGCTATTCTTGTTTTCACTTACAAGCTCATTGACTCCTTTGAGGAAATTTGATTTATACTATTTTCTAAACAACTGAAGTTATTATAAAGAGACAAAATTTACAGTAAAATTTGTAAGTAACAACTGTATATACTGTGTTTGGTTATAACAAGCAGGAGAAAAAAAATTTTCAGCTTTAAGAAGGAATTTTTATACAAAATTAATCTTGTTCCTTGTGGATTTGAGTCTGGTTTTGTGCGAAGTAATTATTTATACTGAATTCCTTTCGGTCAGATCTTATTTTACGCGTTTTGAGACTAGAACCGTATCCAAAATTGTAATATTTACTAGCCGATAATTGTTTCATACTAAATTCCATCAGTTGAACTACCCTAACCCATTCCTCACAAATATTTTAAGATTAATGAACCAACACTAAACTAGTTTTCAAGTATAATGAAGACGTTTTGAACATCCTCCTCCTCAGCCAACCATCTGATCGAAGTGAACCAGTTGAATGAGAGTAACGGTAGAGCCCTTTGGGGTGGGGGTGTAAATTTTAGAAATTTTCGAAAACTGAACAATCTATTTAAACCTCCTGTACCTCTGACCTCTAGTGATTGTAACTCCAGTCAGTTCCGTTTATCCAATTTCTGGGGCTGAGACAGTGGTCTATCCCTAGACATAAAGCCTCTTTCAAAACAGACCAACTACTTAATGTCTAGCTTAGAGACAGTTAGCACCGGGAAAAAGGTCATATTTCATAAATAATGCACACTTTTACCAATTAAATAGCATAAAAGGTGATTTCAAAATGTTTCTTAACCTCAGAGATTGGTAGAAAGAGTCTGTCTGAACCTGTTTAAGTTAGTCGTTCGTAGGAGAAGATCCATCTCTTGTCGATTATATCTACTTCTTCCTTTAAAAGCTTTTTGAAAGTTCAAAACGACCGTGCATAAAAGTGTGGGTTGAACACTTGCAAACCGATTTTAATTAAATTTATCCTTGAATAGTGCACATATTTAGGGTTTTAATATTTGTGGAATTCTGAGTCGGTCACTAACCTCAGAATTATGAGTTCAAATCTCTTTGATCTAAATTTCCTTTCGCTTCTTTTCTTTCCCTTTTAATTTAAAAGAAAAAAAATTTTTGCCCACCAATCAAACATTCATTTCTTCAAACATACGAGAAGCGCATTCGTTGTCCGGGATGCAGACCTTAGTCTCACTCTTGGTTTCCGGTTGACGACCTCAAGAACAACCAACTTAGGCTGGGTTGATAACATCAACAGAAATACCCAGACTTGGAGGATTTGAAACAGAACGCTCGAACGGTTTTTTCAAGACACTTCAACAGGGAAAAGAAATAAGCGAACGGCATCCAGGTGTGTTGAAAGTGAGACGATGAGGCTAAAAATTTCCACAAAGTGACTTGAAAAGGAAATTGCCAAAAAAATTGCGTTGCACCAAGTGAACGAACTGACTTAGATTAAACTTTTCTCTCTCTCTCTCTCTCTCTTTCTATTTCCTCTCCTTTGTCTAAACGTAATTCAACAAAAGCAAATTTTTATTACTTCAGAAGAAAAAAAAATGGCGGATTTATCTTTTTTTTGTGGAAGTGATGAATGCTATAGGTACATTATTCGAGTGAGATTATTTACGAAGGAAGATGATTATGATAAGAAGTGCGAGGAAATTATTAGAGCGGCATATTCTTAAAAGTAATAAAAACTACCATTTAAACTTTTGCTTCATGATTTCTCTCTTGTTGGGGGATGAATCCAGGTTTTCTTAATGTTGTCACCTTATTTTATTATTATTCCATCCTCTTGTTTTATAACAAGTTCAGATGAGATGACTTCCAACCGCAACACTCCACTCTTCGCTTTTTCCAACGTCCTTCTTCTATTCTACAATTGTTGATGTCGTTTGCTTTCGCTGCCTCCTTTTTCATAACCTGACAAATCGGAAGACGTATTGTAGTGGTTAAAGATCCAAACTTGGACGTTACGATCGTGAGTTCGAATCCTCCTGTTATACCCACAAAATGGATGACAAACGGGGTTAAAACCACTGTATAATCTCTTTCAGCGAAAGGTGTATAACTCGTGATAACTTCTATGTGAGCTAGTTTATCTATCACGTCGGAACCAGGTTGTGTCGTTGATGATGAACGAATGATGGACAACACTAATTCCGAACGTATAATTTAATTGAAAATAAAAATGCAAGGATGATGGTGCGGAGCTCAGGACTGAATGAATTTTGCTTCGGTTGTCGGCTGCTTCATTTCACTGCACCCATTCCGGAATTAGGAATGTGGAGAACGCCACAACCTCTTGTGAAAGCTGCATACTAAAAAGCTACAAAACGCTTCCATGAACTTTACCTAAACAACAAGACAGTCTCTCCCGTTTAGGATAAAAATTATTTACTAATTACTGTCCAGAATTCATTTGTTAACCCAGAAAGTTTCACACCACTGCTTATTTCATAAATAATGCACACTTAAAAAATAAATATTGCCTGCTTTCATGAAGAACCTATTTCGTAAGTAATGCACACAATTAATTTTAGCAAGAGGAACAGAGTTTCTCTACCAGATAATACCACAATGACCTGATTACACATAACCCTTCTCCAATGTTTCAAAGATTATATACTAAACAGCAGACGAAATTCTTTCTCTTAGAAGCGCCAACTTCCGGTTTTTCTAAAAGTATTCTTGTCTTAGATCTGAAACGCTGTTAGTGATACATTCCTCATCCAGGCATCATTATGAGAACCCAAAAATGGAAGAGACACCTGAACTTTAAGACAAAACATCTCAAGCGACAAAGATGGCGGTTGAAGGAGAAGAAGAAGAAAAGAAAGCTGAACTTCTTATAGAGCAACCCCCAATTATATAAGAACAATCATTTTATATATATAGAAGGTTAATTTTGACACTTGTGTTAAGTACTTTTTGGAATAACAATCTTTCCTACTCTTCTTCTCCTTTGCCCGTCTCCTTCCCTCATTCCCTTACCACTACCAACGGCTTCTCTTCAATTTTGATTATATCTCCCCGCGGATAAGTTATAACTTTCTTTCTTTAAAATATCTCTCGCAGGATCTTATTTATACCAATCAAGAGAACAAAAAGAAAACTAACTTTCTTGGCATTGACGTATTTTTTTCAGAATACATTTTTTCAACTTTTTTAATTTCTAAGTTTTCACCCTTTATATAAGTCCCCCAAGTGAAAATTTTTTTCCTTTAATTAACTTTTCCGAGAGTTTAATGGTGTTGTCTTTGCTGAACTTTTTCTCTTTGATAGGTGGAATGGGAAGGAGAGATCGCGAAAAAAAAATTAGTCGCAAGCATTTACCGTAACCTAGACTATATAACCCATCGCTTGACGTGTTTTTGACCTAACTGCTGACGGACTCGTGATTTTTTGATAGTGATAACCTTACTAACCTTCAAACAGCATAAATTTTGTGGTCTTTGAGGTTATAGATCAAAAATTTAGTTAAACTATATATTCTTTAGAACAACAAAGCTCCAAATTTTTAGAACAAACGCTAAGTCAGCTCTCCTCTATGCTGCGAGGCCTGGAAAGTAACCCCAGACATCACAAAAAGCCTACAGACCTTCTTAAATCGATAACTTAGGCAAAAATTCAAAATATTTTAGCCGAAAGTAATTTCCAACGAAGACCTTTGGAAGACAACAAAAGAAGAAAGAATAGACATTCACATCCGGAAGAGAAAGTGGAAATGGATGGACCACAAGCTGAGGAAAGAACAAACGGCGTTAGGAAAACAATGGCTCACATGGAACCACCAAGGAAAAAGGAAGAAGGACAGACCTAAGGCATCGTAGAGAAAGTCCGTGGAACAGGAGGCGAGCGGAAAGTCGTGGAAAGAGCTGAAAGCCCTCGCTCAGAGTCGTGTACGTTGGAGAAGCTTCGTAGAGGCCCTATGCTCTGGAAAAGAGCGACAGGACACTAAGTATATATGTAAATTACTATACAGCCTTCAGTCTCCCAGACCACAACTAGGTTTACCTTTCCCAAACCTCTGAGGAACTGTCGCACCCACTACCATATTTAATAGTATCCACAAAAGCTCTCAACAAACACTATAACTCCTCACCCATTCCTCAAACTTTTAAATAACAAAAACATCACCAAATCTTGAGAAAACCCAGACAATCGAAAAGAAATCTCAGCTGCTGAACACAACCAAAAACCTTACAACAGCGGGTAAGCTAAACGAAAAACGTGCTTTAAACATCCCAAAAAGCTGTAATTGGAAAAAAATGTCGAGGTAATAGCGTTTAGTGTTAAGAGTTGCTGAAATGTCAAGACCTTTACAGGAAGTGCTGAACCGTTTTCTGAATGTCTCCCTTGGTATTCCAATAGCCCTAAACTTATTTCCAAGCTCGTAGATGTGTAAAATAGGATACGGATTTCTGATCACGGTCTTCTTTTGTTTAAGTTATTTATTTCTTTCGTCCGAAGCCTTTCCTTTCCGACATAGACCTGACACCCATGTAACGTTATTTTAGGCGCGATTCTTCCCACTACTAACGTTTCTCTCAAAAGAGTCTTTGAGACAAAAGGAAGTTGAAACTCAATCATCAGTTTCGAAATGATTTGTTGCTCTTACTTCACCACAAACTGCTTACAGTCATTTGTTTATATTATATAATTTTATTTATACTAATAAATTAGAATAGTAGGTTCGGGTTTCTATTTTCTGATTACTTGTGAAATGAATTTTGTTTATAAACTAAATTCCCAACCATCGTGTGCAATACTTATGAAATAAAGCATCTTCAAGAAACCAAATGATTGTTTATTGGTCATTTTTTCATCTTTCGCATAAAACGAGACTTGAATTTATTGTTCTATTCTCACTTTATACTGTCCGGTGTGTTGGGGGCTAAAAAGGAAACGAGGAATGGAAAAGAAATTCAGCGGAGAGGAGTTTGAGAAGAGAAAACTTGGGAAAAGTCATTGAACAATTTGGTGAACAACAAATGGGTCTTAAAGCCAGGCGAAAGCTCCACCGCGGAGGATAAATAAAAAGGTATTTTTCTCTTTCCAATAGATCGAATAAATCTTAATTTGAGAAAGGCATTCGAAAAAGGTAAAGGAGAGAGAGAGAAGCTGCAATAAACAGAGGCAATAAAAATGATCCGGCGTAAATAAAAATAAAAACACATTCCTCCCGCGTTATCGTATAAATTTTTTCCTCCTTTCCTTAAGCAAAGCCATAGATGAAAAATATAATGATATTAACTATATCTTTTAATAAATAGGAGATGAAGTGATTTTCAAAAAGAAATCCGCGGTTGCGGGTTCCGTTCCGCAACAACAGAAGGATTTATAACTGTTGAAAATGAGGTCCCTTCTGAATAAGGAACAAATTCCACATGAATATTCATTTCGAATTCTGTAGATGATTTTCCAAGCCACCCCCGCCGCTCATCCTCCCTGCTCCTCTTCCTCATCCCTTTTCCCACCCACTCCTCCTCACCTCCATCCAAAAGCTCTTTTCTCTTTCTCCTTCTTTCCCTTTGGTTTGGCGGCGAGGAAGGGAAAAGGAGGCAGGGGTAGGTCTTGATTAAGAGCCCCAACACACACGCGGGAGTTAGTGACAGCATTCCTTCTTTGTTATTTACTACTGTCTTTATTATTATAGGAAATAGCTAATGGGTTCTGTTTCTTTAATGGAGATGATGGCGCTTTCGAGAAAATGTTTCCATGGAATCGGTAAATGCTTTTCTGTATTTATGCTTTTATTTTCTCCAGGAATTGATTTTTTAATTTATACAGTGAATACATTTCGCCATTTCCAGCCTCGGCTAAGGTGATTCTATAATCAGGTGTTACATTCCCTCGATTAGACTGTCGAAGAAAATCTCAGTTTTTTGACATCTTGAGATTATATACAGTATATTAATGAATGACTGATTTAATAATGGCCATTTTTGGTTTTCCGTTCCAAATTCTTTGACCGTTCTCAATCGTACACAGGCTGTGATTTAGCGTCATAAAAAGCCAAACAAGAATTTAAATTAATTTAGAAACCATATATACACCGAAATATTCATGTTTAATATAAGAAACAGTAAATATAGGTTAGCAATAGGTACTTAACCCATTTGCGGAAGAATTTTCGAAGTTTCCCCGGTCTTACAGTCCGAGCCTAGTTAGAGCCCACCCAGGGGCTTTAGTGGGTGCAAATCCACATAATTCCTCCTGACTCCCAAAAAGCGGGACGGACAACCTTCGAGAGGTCTCCACTGGCCAAAAAATGGGTACTTAACCCATAAATCGAACCCAAAATCTTTTGTAAGCTGTCGGAACCAGGTTTTATCGCTGATGATGACGAGTGAATGATTGACAACAATAATTCCAAACGTATATGTAATTATATATAAAATATACTTATAAAACTGGAATTTAGAATACAAGTAGAAAACATAACGATGTCCACGATGCGGAGCTCTGAATAATGAATTTGGTTTGAGTTGTCGGCTACTTGCTCTACTGTACACATTCCCGAATATGGAATGTAGCCAAAGTCCACAAAACTTGAGTCATAAAAGTGTGCATTACTTATGAAATTAAATATTAAAAGTGTGGGTTATGTTTTAAAACCGATATGAAGCGATCATTTAAATTTTGTGAGGAATTAGCTCAGGCTAATTTGGCTACGACTAACAAAATTCACTTCGTCGAGACGTCGCGACTAGTTTGCATATCCAAATATGTCTTCGGTGAGTGGTGGTTTGATTTTGACTACAATCAAAAAATATTTTGGGCTAAAGACTACTCACTCAATTATTTGCGTAGTAATATTTTGTTCTAATATATATATTATACTCTGTATGGTGTAGTGGTTAAAGAAGTTATAGTCGCGAGTTCGAATCCTCCTCCCGTATCTGTTATACCCAAAAAATTTTGAAAAAACGGGATTACTACTCAACTATAACTATATTCTTAAATACCATGGGCTAAGAGACTAGTACCAAATAGCACTGTGTCTTAACATCATCCCGTATCTCCGCACCACTTCTTATGTACAAGCAAAAATAAATTTTTCCAAGAAATCAAGACAAAAATTAATCACCCGCCAAATTAACAGACATTTCACTTTTCATTTCCATAAAAAAATTTTTTTTCTCTCATTTCCTCACCAAAAAAATATTTTTTAAATTTAAATTAAAACACCAATAAATGATTTTAATGAAAAGATAAATTCGATAGGCGAAAGTTATTGCTTTTTTATTGAGCAATATCTCCCTCTTCGGAAGGCTTTCGATCCAGGGAAAATTCTTTTCCCCGTAATTTTCTCAAATGACTTTTTTTTTTCATCTTCGGATTTTAGTGCCGTGGCAAAAGACAGGAAAAATTGATTTTATTTACGCGTTTCAAATATTTTTACAAAAGGAATTCCGCGAGATATTAGAAATGATAAAATGTCGGCGCGTTAAAAACGAAATTTTTTCTTTTTTTACATTTAAAACGAAAGAAATTGCCTCGGACATTATTTTAGTCATTCCCTCTCTGAAACTTTTTTTTTCTTCATTATCAGGAGCTTTAATCGCTTCTGGTGATAAATTTCGGATTTTTAATTTTTCCCAAGTCGAAGTTTTAAGTGGAAATTCATTTCCTTACTAGAAACATCTCCTTTTTAGAACTTTTCCTCCCTGAAGAAAATCACTTGAAAAATAACTTTTAAGTATACTGTTATTTCGATATGAACGATAGGAATGGGATGCTGTTGGGATGCGAAAATCTGTTTTATCTTTTTTTACGCGAAAGAGATTGTAAAAATTGGTTTAGATCGCGTAAATAAAGACGTTGATTTGACTGGAAGAGGTTGGACAGAGGCTCAAGTCTACAGAACGTTAACATATAACACGCGTAAAACAAGACAGGAGTACAAATGCAAGATTGTAATTGTATATATTACATGTTCCAAAATATAACTAAAATTTGGAGACTTCTGAAACTGGTAGTGCGGAAGGTATAATGAGGAGGTGTACATGTACCTCAGGATGTCATCTGAGCACCCATGAATCCTGCAAGACTGACAAATAAGATCTTCCAGTAATTTCTGAAGTAAAAAACGAAACCGGTAGGATTCCTGTAGACAGAAAACGAACCTCATCTCATGTCAGGAACACAAATCTTAAGACGTGGACACCTCACAAATAGCCTACTTCTTAAACCGGTGCCTTAGGCGGATACTAAAAATATTTTGGCCTAAGATCATAACCAATAAAGACCTATGGAACATCACACAGGAAGAAAGAATAGACACTCACATCCGGAACTCACAAATAGCCTCAACAAGGCCTTCTTAAACGAACGGGTGTCCTATGCTCTGAGAAAGAGCGAAAGGAATAAGTAAGTAAGTGTCAGGATGAAGAACAAACTGAAGCCACGGGGATTGCTACCCAAAACCAGGCGCAGAGTGTGAAAGGTGGTCCCAGGAGAAGAAAATAGTCGATAGCAGCTGGAACCTAGGAAAAATAGACAACGCAAAGAGAAGAGGGAGCGTTGAAGGAAAAGGAAGGAGAACTAAAAAGGAAAAAGTGAAGCTGTTCAAAAATATGGCCGAAACAGAAAAAATTAATTAAACAGTTACAGCTTCACTTCGAAAACTTTTTTTTATTAAATTTAATCTACAAACATGTCGGTCAAAGGTTAAAAGCCTAAAAGGATTCATCTCCATACCATTTTAATACTAAACGCTATTTGTTACAGTTTCCTTGGTCACCACACCTTCAAAAATAGATATTGTAAACAACACCTAACCAAACCTAGCACCAAAGACTTCCTCCGTGATACGACAAGACTACACAACATACAATGAAGCCAATATGAGAAGAAAATTAAAACTCAGACTTAAAACCAACATTAAAACAGCAATTTCAAATGAAGACATAAAAAAAAGATTTACAATCAACTTCAAACATTGTATTTCAATAATTTTTTATTTATATTTAATAAAAAATTTATACCTATTTATAAAAAAAAAGACTTCGAGGAAAGAAAATATAATTTACAGCTCTCATCCTTCACATTTTTATTATCTCTTATCCCTCTCTCCGCCTTACTTCACCTTTCTCCATACTTGTTCCATTACTACGGATAACCACACAGCATCCGAGAAGACCTTTTCCGATAACACCATAATTAAAAAATTAAACGAAAATAAAGAAAGAAGGAAAAATTTTTTTTTGGGACTGGAGAATGGTTGCAATGTCGGTCACGAGAAATAACGAACAAGAGAAACGACTAAAAAGGGGGATTTGATAAACGTTAAAAATAAATTTAAAGGTCGAGTATATAAATTAATCAATTAAATAAACCCTGGAAGATAAATAAACTTTTAAATTTGGGCCATCGACTTTAAATGGCTTAAAATGAAATAAAAATTTATGGCCATCGTGGAGAGCTGTATTTTTAAAATCACTTAATGGCGACAAAAAATTTCGGACTTTTTTCCCCTAAAAAAAAATTTAAGAGAATAAAATTCTGAAAGCTTTGCATCGCTTATGTTGAGTCACTGTAGTGTTTCTTTAACTATCCTCCTCCATTTTGTGTAAGGTTTTGTGCTTTAAAATATCTTTAAAGAGGTGCTGTTGCTATTTTAGCTAATAAATCCTCATTAAAAGCTATATTTGCGGATGGTAAGTTACAGTTCTATGAGTCAATTTGACTCAGATAACTAAGTAAATTCGCTCTCAAAAATACCTGTAAATCAAAGCATGCTCATGGCCAATTTCGACGTCCCACCCTTGATGACATTCTACTGGACCATATGAATGTCTAATTTTTATTCCTCAAGGTCAGAAGGACGTTATAGGCAAGTTTAACTATCAATTAACACTACTACGTCTGCTGGCCCCACTGTGAGGTCATAAAAACAGTATCCGTTGACCGCCTGTGACCCCACGGAGGTGCCATTCAATATTTCACTTGGCTGAGTGCCGGTGACGTCACATTCGGAAGTTATTGCGCTGGGTCCCTGGCGATACTTGTTTATATGTGGACGATTACCGCTAAAGTTCATATGTTGTGAATTTAAAATATTGTTGCTCAGGAAGCATGAGAGTCAGTTCCACAAGAAAAAATTTACATTACGTCATAGGGTTGAAGAAGAAGCAAGAAGAAGAAGGAAAAAAGGAAAAAGGTAAGCAGTGTTGATACTGTGGTCCAAAAATTTGGCAAAAATGGTCAAAAAAAATTAGGAAGGTATATATATACATTTTTCCAAAATTATATACACAGTGAAGAAGTATAAATAAATAAAAACAAAATTCCGTGAACTGTGAACCCCACCTTGTCCCATTTCCCAACAGTCAGATGCGCGCATTTTCTGGTGGCTTCATCTTTAGTTTATTTTAACACTTAAAACTATTTTCTGCATTTATGACGGTCATCATCCTTCTGTCATTTAAATAATAATTATAAGTCAACAAAAGTTTAAGTTATAGTTAGTCAAACTATATACTCACTTTCGAATCACCCTGAATATAGAAAAAAAGACGTAAATCGGAAAAATTTCGTAGCAATTCCTCGACTTCATTCAGACTATATTTGCCCTTTTGTTCCACACACTCATTACACCATTTCCTTTGTCCAGTGTCAGCTTCACCTGCTGCCTCAGCTCTCCGCCCACTCAAAAACGTAAAATAAAAACAACTGGTTCTTTGTGAAACGGAAATTACATTGTTTCAAAGCTTTTGCCCCTCACAAGTTCCCAATTCGAGAAGCTTCCGGCTGTTAGGACGTGGAGGAGATTTGCTGAGAAAGACAATCTCAGAACTGGCCACCCATTTGCACTTTTTCTCTGTGCTTTCTTTCTAGCCACAGACCAAGGAAGAATATTAAATGGAAAAACTGAAAAGCTCGAGGCAGAATAACTTCAATAATTCTCGGGTCTCATGTTTGGCGCTATCACTTCTACATGATCGTTCCTCGAGCTTAGAAAATTAAAATTTTTTATTAAACGACTTTGAGAATTTTTATGATTTTTAATGTTCTTTCATTAATTTTTTTCATTAGACAATGAATAACAACCTTTTCCCCGCAGGGCGAAAGAGATTTCCCGTCAAAAAGTAAAAATTTTTGTTTGTACTCATCGACGTGCTGCTATCTAATATCAACTTAGGAAACCACATGCCACCTGGTTTTATAGCACCTGAATGAGTTCCTTGGTAGTTAGAAATGTTTCCTACAGATGGCACCCGATTTCAGGTATGTGAGGTTCCCACGTTTGTAGTAAACATTCCCATTTCACGCGAACCAGAAACTCGTCACTTTGTACCTTTTTAAGGTCTTTTTTTATGCGGTTATTTGTTTATTATGATAATTTTTGAGATCCCGTTAGGGTTGAAACTAGTTTTGATTTCATAAATATTGCACACGATCATGAGGTAATCATTTGAAAAGTGTAACACAGCTTTGTGTGAATCTATTTAATAAATAATACTCGACTTTATCAAAAATTTCTTTCATAAATATTGCACACTAAACGTACATTTTGCGATATTCATCTTACATTAGGGTACTGTTCGCAAGGTGAGACAACAAATTTTCCCAAATTCATAAAATGAAATTTAGTTTTCCGTTCAAGAGTGTGCAGTATTTTTGAAATAGATAGAAGAAGATAGCGTGATAAACTAACCATCCGACTAAGTATAACCCAATCCAACCCATTCGACACATACAACATAGAGACCACAGAAGTAGATGATACATAAACAGAGTTGCCAAAATGAACCTCACACTAATCAAAAACGTGAGAGTAGTCATTTAGACCGAAGCAATGGTGAACTAGAAAAGAGTAGATCAACAGCAAGATTATGTGTATATAATAAAAGGCCTCAAGGTCACGGAACTCCAAAATTGAAAGAAAATTTCGATGATACAACGTAACCGCGCATAATGAAAACTTCATAATCGGCTGTGAGGAGCACACAGGCAACAACTCTTTTACCTTCTGACTCATCTCGCCTCCTTTTCCTACTTCTGTTTCAATTAATAACTTAATAAATATGGTTTTCATATGGCACCTTTTAAACCCTTTAGCTAGCATTATGCCGAGAATGTCCACCTTCTCCTTCTTCCTTCAGAAAGAAAAGATGAGAGAGAGAGAGAATCCGCAAATGGATTTCGTCTACGATAACATCCGCTAAATATTCTCTTTATGGGGCGAACGTTTGTGATTTTCATCGCCGAAATGCAATCCAACAAAACAACTCTCCGTCCGTCATTAGGCTTAGTTAACCGCAATTATTATAATTTGTTTTTCTTAAGACCGTTTGATGTATCTGTGTAACATTTCAGCGATGAACTTATGCGATATGCTTTTACAAACCATCCACGGAATGTGCCACACGTTTTAATAAATTATTTTAAATTTTCTTCTTTGGTTTTTGCTCCGATGGTCATGCTTCAACATGAACTTTTCTCCTTTTATTTCATCAAATCGAGCTCGAAATGGTCCAGTTATTGCTGACCATACCGAGGTAGTGTATGAGTCATGGGTATGGCAGTCGGCAAATCTGAGATACCTTCTGTGAGAGGCTGCCAAATTTTTTTGTGTTGTAATACCCCTTGCAGGTACTTTTTACCCTTTAAGTATCCAGGTAATCTTTTGTATAAGTCGATATATTATAAGATAGTATAATATAAGTTAATAGGTACTAACAATGTATGTTGAGATCCGGTATCGTGGTTCCTTTCACGAACCTCAAATTTTCGACGTCGACTTGCAGGTTGTCATAAACCCCTGTGGGTCGATATAGACCACTTTGGGGTCACTGCTGTAGGCTAATAAATTCGAGGCTAACTTCACGAACTGATAACATAACTGTGGCGGTAAAATAGCAGAAACACCTAAAGCAGCAGAAGAGAAGGAAATCAACAGTCCGGCAAGCAGTTCCTCAATTATACAATAAAATAATTCGAGATATCGTATCTCAATATAATCATCCCGATACTAACTATTATAGGTTCGAATTAATCTCATCAAAAAGTATGATACACAGATATAGTCTTCTGGTCTTGTTTTACGCGAATAGAAAATTAGGAACCGATCCAAACAAGCTTATTATAAAAACTGCACACTTTATTGATTACTTTAGAAGATTATCTGTCTCATAAGTAATGAACATTCTGCCAGACTTTCTGATGCTGATGCTGTTGCGATCTTTTTCGTCTCTTCCCTACCAAAAATTAGAAACCTGGCACGGCCTATCGCAAAGCAGTCTCCAACTAGAAACTTCTTTTATGGCGTTTCAAAACGATGTACATAGTAAGTAAGCATATATAAGAAATTTTTGGTAGTAAAGTGTGCATTATTTATGGAATAAATTTTTCCCAAAGGTAGGTATGGCTTTTATATTATTATATGTGAGATAGGAGTATGTTTTGAGTTCCTGAATGCAAATGGTAGGTAATGGCATTATACCCAAAATAAACTATTATTAAATATTCAAGTGAGACTTGTAAAATGAGACCACTGTAAGAATGTGCATTACTCATGGAAGATGTACAAAGTATACAAAACCAAATCGCGTAAAAAAAGACCTCATAATAATTAAAACGTTCATGAGTCAGTGAATAAAAAATTTTTCTCGGTGATTTTGTTAAATAAATTTTGCCTCTCTAACAACCGGAAGAAGTCTGATTACAATGAAAATCCTTGCCGCTTAAGAAAGCGAAAGTACTTTTGATGAGATAACTGGAAAATCTTGAAAGAATTTCAGGTTTTGATTTGAGTCCAACAACTCCAAATATAAGTCTAAGTTCCACCACTGTCTAATCAAACTCCGATGAAAGGAAAGAATTTCAAATTAAAACTTTCGGTACCAATAAAGACTTTAAAAGAAAGAACAGACCAGGTGAACTTTTTAATTAGTCATAAAGAGTAAATTAGGTTTTAGTGCCCGGACGACGAGTCGAATCAAATTTACCCGAAAAGGCGGCTGTCTATTACGAGAAAGGAATCAGAAAGACAAAAGCACGAACACAGTCATAGCCCTCAACAGCATCAACCTACCAGACAACCTTCAATGACTTTAAAACTTATTAAACTTTTTATTTATTTATTAATCGGCCCTTATACCTCCAGAGTTTCTCTCTCTCTCTTGTTACCCGGTGAAACCTTTTAGAAGTCGGTTTCCATAACAGTGTTACGGTTAGGAGATAAGTTTTCTCATGTTGAAAAATCGTTCATTTTGCATTTCGTTGCTTCAGGGATAGCTGTCCGATCATGGTGGACAGACAGACGGACAGACAGATGTTTGAGAAAACTTCAAAATAATTCGGTTACGCCCTTAAAAATATTTATGTAATGAAAATTAAAAACTTGTTTCCCTAATCGAATCGTCAAAAAATGGAATAATTATAAGAATCCATCGGAGGTTTGATATGTTCGGGACCTGAGACCGACGGTGGGTGGAACTCGATCGTTTTCAGGTTCGTCTGAATGATGGAACCTTCCTCCGATTCCAAAATGGCCGGAATTTTGAGATATTCTAAGAATTGACTGGGAAAACTTTGGATAACGTCTTCGTGAACACTTTCGAGAGGAGGCAGAGAGTTGAAACGGATTCTGTACAAGACGACCGAAACTGATCTCATATTCTTGTACATAAAAAATAGAAATAAAATAAAAAATAAATAAATAAATACAAGATATCAAAAAAAGTGAAATATTCCGAGAGATCGAATTAAACATCAAAATGAAGCGGGAACGATGTCAGTCAAACGGAGTCCGCAGGCGGTCATTTTTCCGTAACGGATGGAACACACGGACGGACGGACAGATAGACGTATCAGAGATTGAACATTTCACAATTTCTTATCTATGGGTTTGGGATGCGTCAATAATTATTTTTTTTCTTTCTTCTCCTTCGTCTTCTTTTCTTTCTTTTGTTAAAACGACTTTTTGACTTTTTCTTCTTCTTCGTCTACTTATTAAAGCAAGAACGATGATTGCATTCACGTCGGATTTTGATTACCTGGCGTCTGCACGATTCTTCTACTTTTTTTTCTTCTACGGAAATCTCAATTGTCCTTGGTAGAACCGTCCTTCTTTCTTTCACTATTTAATCTTTCTTTTCTCAGTGCTGTAGTGAGAATTTTGATGCCCATCTTGTTGTTCAGGTAGTGGACGCTATTTCAGTTTGGATGAGTGATGAGGCAAAGCACACAAATCCCGAACGAAAATATAGTGTATACGACGTTTAACAATTACCCACAAAAATAGCGCTGTCGTTTCGATAGCCGTTCGAGTATTTCGTCGATGGTCCCGATGTACTGCACTGACTGACTGCCAGTTAGTGGCGGGTCCTATTTATATGACCTATGTGCAGACTCTTTCCTCCAAGTCTCATCACGTCTTACTGGAGTTTCTGTAAGTTTTGCGACTTGTTTATTACAAGCCCCAGCTGTATGTAAAGTAATCAACATCTTGTTTAAGTTCTATCACCTTATTAAACCCCACAAACCAAACAACATAATCAGGTCTCGTTTAATGCGAAACGGAATCAGAAACCTCTTAAACCTATTCAAATCCTTTCTAAAAGAAAATCAGAATCGCACAAAAAAGGCACTAACTCACACCACAAAATTCTTAATTCTTATACGTACAAAAACCAAACCGCGTAAAACAAATCTTCACTCCAATACACAAAAAGTACATAATCAATAAATACTAAACATTAAAAATAATTAAAAAACCATTATCCTTAGAAGACAGACCAATAACATTCAAGTTCTCCAGTTCATACAAAATATGTCTCTTTTTACGCGAGAAGTGAGAGTAATCAAAATTGATAAATGAGGAACCGCACTAAAAAAGACCTTAGTTCCTTGTAATTCTAATATTTAAATGAGTTCTCTTATTGAATGAAGTGTGCATTATTTATGAAATAAGGAGGAGGACAAAGAGTCAGACAATTCATTCATGTACATATATAAATAAATTTGGTTGTGGGGCAGGACGAGAGAGGAAAAAGGGAAAAAGGAGGCGCAGGCTCAATGCTGAATTCTCCAGTTTCTTTTCGGATCAAAGTTGTCAACAATTCAGACGTTTTAATAACTCCAACGAAGAACAAAGAGGAAAACAATAGCAAAGCTAAAAAGAATTATTTTCCCGATTGAACGGAGGCCGGAAAGTCGCTCAATTTAGGTTGGCGAACCTTTAAAACAAGAATTCCGGATCTAAAATTAACAATTTTATCCAAATAAATTGAAAACAGGAATACCAAATTAGAGAAATCAAAAACCTCTGTAATCTCGTTTCCAATACCAACCTGAACAAAATAAAATCCCTGTTTAATGCGTGGCATTTCCATTGCCTCCTCCGTATTCGTCTTTGTTTTTTGGGTCGCGAACGGGGGATCGCAAAAACCAATGGAAGACTGACTTAAGGCCGGATTATATGAAAGATGGTATATTTTACATTGAAAATTTTCTTAAGGCCTCTAAGCTTCTCCTCCTCATACTCCCTCATGTTCCTTTTCTTCTCCTGGGCCCTACATATTTTACCCCCGCCGGTTTTATTTTAAATGCCAAAGAATCGCTTTTATTTTTGACTTTTCCGCCCCCAACGTTTTACGTATTCAAAAATATTAAGAGGAAGGATTTATATTCAAACCGGATTTTCAGTTTTGGTTTCTGCGGTTTTTATTTAGTGGTCACCGGCCTAGAGTTTTTACGTTCGTTCTTAATGAACTTGACAAAATCGCGTTCCTTTCATAGTGAACGTTTTCACATTTTCACTTCCGCCTCACTCGCAAACCAGGCACACCCAATACCCCCCCGTTATATCCTTTGAGGCTTCCCTGTGGTTCCTCAAAGTAAATTTAAAACTGTTCGAGGAAAGATAAAATGGTGTGATTGACCAAAGTCACCGATTAGATTTTTGCTGAATTATGCTGTCGTTTTGTAAGCTATTCCTCTCCTTCCCCATCATTCTTCAAAGTTTTTGATCACCACATCAGCTAAAGAACCTAAATTTGATTGGTTTTATGGGAAGTTCAAAAATAGGAACGGATACTGTCATCACGAATTATTTCTCATATACTGGGCAAATTTATATTATAAATATATTTATACTTTTGCTGAAGTGAGTTCTGGTGTGTGTCATCTCATTTTTATGAGTGTAGTCAAGTCTTAGCATCGTCATGACGAATTCATTTCATGACTAATTCATAATTTACTTACATTTAAGAGTAGATAATCTATATTTATATCTTTCATAAATATTGCACACCTATAATCGTTTTGTAAGAATACGAGAGGCCTGAGGTTGGGTAATCAAAGCGTTTTACTACCGAAGCAATTGTTGGGAGTTCGACTCGAACTCTCCCCAACATCCTGTTGTACCCAAAAGTAAAAAAGGAGTATGAAATTCATTTCATAAATACTGCACAACTCACCAGTTATTCTTTCTACTGTAGGTCTCAATCCTAAATTCCGAAGAGTTGTAGTTCGGTTTTAAACCTCCAAAAAGGCTAGAACCTTGTGTAGTTGGTGCGAAAGGCTTTCTCCAAATCTTTGCTGACGGAGTAACAGCTTAGAAACTGAAAGAAACAAAATTTTAATTTGTAGTAATATCAAAACTCTCCTACAAAAATCACAGTCTAACTACAATCATACCAGAACCTGAATATAAAATTAAATTGAAGGGAAAAAGGAGTCGAGTAAAACTGGTCATTGGAACCGTATTTAGTATTTGCTTTATATAGTACTGAGTGATGTCGCGTTATTGAAGTTCTAACAAGAAGTGGATTTATCCCGGTCCTTTTTTAGAACTCTAATTCCTCCATTTTCAGACTAACAACCTAATGATAAACGTGAGGATACAATGAGTATCAAAATTTTTTGTTTACCCTCAAATTAGAATATTTTCACATCCGGGTTGTCACGATTTTTAATAAAGTTGACGAAATCGTTTTATAAACAAAAATAATACCAGTGAGGTCTCTTTTTACGCGAAAGATAGGAACTTGTACGATATAATAGGACTTTGGGAACAGGTACGGTTTGATAAGAATATTCTGTGGACCAGAAAATGTCGGTTCTGGTCTTTCCACCTAATAGAAACGGTGAAAGTGATAAATTAGGCGAGTATTTACATTCCCCGGCGATTATTCATAATCACTAAGCTTGGTTAATGTGATATATTATTGAGTATTTATCATATTCACCGGTTAGTTTATAAAATCTCCAATGGGGAATTTAAGCAAAATTGGCTGGGAGATTTGCTTTGTTAAGGCATGGCATAATCAAAGTGCCAAACTATACAAGTTACGGTTGTGAGGGTGCCAAACGAGATTAAACCGGAACTGAACTATATACAGTACAGACTTTCAACCCTTAGCTAAGCTCTCCATTTCTTCTTTCCCCTATTTCTCTAACTGATCTCGAGTTTGTTAACAAAAGTAAAAAATTACATATGAATGGTAGTCAGTGACAAATGTCAAACATATATGATAAAAATAAATGTGAAAGGGGGAGTAAACAACAGCGCAAAAAAAGAACTGAATAGCTAAACAGAATAATAAAAATATGTGGGAGTAAAAAAAGGCGGTTGAGAAAAATGCTCGCTTAATTGCGCCTAAAAAAAGTAAGAAAAAAAATTCCCAAATGAATTGGAAAAATTTTCGTTTCAAATGAGCAAAATAAAAAAATCATTTTCGACTCACCCCCCTATAACGGTAAAGGGTTGTTGAACGGCACGGCCACCAAACAAGGGCTGTTTGTAGGTCATCGGTCAACCCTTTTTGCAAGGATACACACTACAGGGGAAAAAAACCGCAGAAAGGAAATAAAAATTTCCAAAACGACTCGGAAATTCTATAGTTTCCGGAATTGGCGTTTTCAATATAATTCCGTGTCCGGTTTTATTGCGTTTGGTTCTCTTTGAACTCTTTCCTCCCCTTTTCTGGGGGCTGTTGTTGTTCTTCTTGTTTTTAAAAATTTTCGTGAAGGCTGTTTTCGGTTTTTTTTTGTGTTTGAAACGTTTACAATTTCGTGACTACTTGTCTGCATTATGGAAAGCAAGACCTGAAAAAGACGTGAAACAAGTAGTAATCACATCAGAGGAGTTGCAAAAGCGAGATACCTTGAAGAAGAAAGTATAACACCCAAGTTTCCAGGACAAACCAAAGCTGAAAATAGGAACAAAATGGAAAGACAGGAAATAGAAAGACAATGATAGTCAGAAAATGAGAGAATCTCTGTTGAAAAACGCCAGAAGAAAGAGGAGTATTTGAAGCTAAGGTGATCCGAGGATGATCTGATCACAACCATAATCATGATTAACCATAAACACCAACCAAGCTTAGTAAATGTGAGAATTATTGAATATTTATCACATCTACCGGCTATTTTATAAAATATTGAACTCATACTGAAAAAAATTGATAAAAGTTTGCTTCTGTCACTTGTCTGACAAAAAACAAGCAATCCAAGAGCTGTGTTCGCTAGTAATACAGAGCAAACCTTCCAACATGAGGCAGAAAATAGGCCAGAAGCCAATTTTGATCAAATTCTCTGTAAGAGCTGGAGATTTTATGAACTATCCGGTAAATGTGATAAATACTCAATAATTCATCACACTAACCGAGCTCAGTTAGTGATTATGAATAATAGCCGGAGAATATCCTCCCAGCTAGGAAGGACAGCAGCCAATTTTGATTGAATTCCTCATTGGAGATTTTATAAACTAACCGGTGAATATGATAAATACTCAATAATATGTCACACTAACCAAGCTTAGTTAGTGATTATGAATAATCACCAGAGAATATAAATCCTCGCCTAATTTATCACTTTCACCGTTTCTATTAGGTGGAAAGACCAGAACCGACATTTTCTGGTCCACCAAATACTCTTATTTGCTTCGTCGGTTCCTACAGCTTTTATAATATTTAAAAGAAACGCATAAAAATAGAACGCGTAAAACAAGGGGCCTTAAAGAGGAATTATTAAGAGATGGCGAGAGGTTTGAGCACTTCCAAGGGCCGTGGTTCAAATTCCACCTGGGTGCCAAATTCCCAGCCTCTTTTTCACCCGCTCTTCCTTACCTAAAATGCTTTCCTTCAACTTATCCACTATCCTTTCACTCTAAACTCCCTCCAAGGCTGACGACTTTGGTAGTAAGTTCAGTCAGCGAGGAAGCCTTCAACGAAAGGTAGCTGACTCATAACCAAACATATTTTCAACTTCCACCAACAAATAGGAGTGAAAATGAGTTGAATGAGAAATGGTCTAAAATGAGATAACAAAAACCGCGTAAAACAAAACCTAACTCATCAATGTTTCCCCTTCCCAACGAAGAAAAAAATTTCTTCGAAAATCTTTGAGAAACAAAAAAAGAGAGAAGAACATGAATCAAACTGTTATTGAGTGGCTTTGGAGAAGGAGAGAAAAAAGTTTCAGAGGAAAAAAATGTCGTTGCTTACCCTCGAGTCCCTCTTCTCTCGAATTTATGACACCAACAACAATTGACTTGGACGGTTTTCTCTCGTAATCGTTTTATCAATAAATAAAAATATCATTTAGCATATAAATATTACAGTGGGAGTTCTCTGTTATGTGGAACCAACTCGTCGTAAAAAAGGAAAAATTGATGTTATTGGAAAATTTCTTTGATTTTTCTTCTTATTTCTTTCTTTCTTTTAGTTATAAAAAATATTATACGGTGCTGTCGTTTTACGAGTCTGAGAATCATAAATTTCATATTAAAGAGAAAAATTGTCTTTGTTGCTGAAGATGTTGCTGAAGGCGAGTTATTGCTTAATCATACCATGCGAACCATGACCAAGACATTGTTATGGTTCTATAAAATTGGTACAGTTGGCAAAGACATGGTTAGAAGTGTTATCATAAGTGAGTGAATATTTTTTTAAGAATGTTAGACTAACAGTTAACTCTCAGCTTCTCCACAACACCTACAAATTAGTATAACCCATAACTAAAGGATGATTGTGACTCCTCTTGTCATAATAATCGCTAGCCAACAGCTTAAAACGAAATTGTGAAAGACAGGTCAAGTGAAAAAAAAGAAACTTTGGAATAATATCAATTAGAATAATATATGATACTAAGTGTGCATTAATTTTGAAATGAGTTTCCTAAAAAATGAGGGAGAGGTTTTTGCCAGTATACCCCTGGTTGATAGGACGCATCATAATTATTATGATAAAAATTATATAAAAATATAAAACCAGTAGAGCTATTACTATCGTATTGAAATAAGTATTGTGCATTACTTATGAAATGACTTTCGATATAAACAGCGTTCTTTATAAAATTGTGTGAAAATTATGAAAACATTCCACACAACCGTGAATCATGCTCACGAAATGAGTTCTCCACAAGAGTTTTGCGAAATTTATGAATTGAACTCGAAGTAAAAGTGTGCATTATTTATGAAAGAACCGGCTGTCTAGCCACAATTTATACAATAATCAATAAATGAACCGATTTAAGCAAAATTAATCAAATTATTGAAGTTACACAACAGAATCGGTGATTTTTTAGTTCTTTAAATACGAAATTTGAATCGCTGTAGGAAGTCGATCCTGGAAAAGTCAACAGCAGATGCTTGTGAGTATTCAAAGCTCGAAACACATGAAAATTTTGAGAGTATAATTAACAACTAACAGACGTCATAATCACGAACTATACAACACCACACAAAATGTAACAGAATAGACGTATCGCCTTCTACGCCCATATGAGTGGAATGCACCCAGTGAGGCTAACCAACAGATCTTCACGTATTTCAGAAACAAGGAAGGTAAAACGGACTGGTTCAAAGAAGTAGAGAAGGACATTAAAGAAGTAAATAAAAGCGAAGAAGACATGAAGAATATAAGACAAATAAGATAACAAATTCAAAGATAGAGAAAAAGAAAACAGGGACAAGCTGGACCACTGAAATAAAAGAAGAGCACAACAGAAAAAGGCTAAAGAGAACACCGGAAGAGCACGACAAAAAGACGGCAGTTGAAATAATCGTGGTACCAGACAGGACCGAAACAAAAAACTAACAGAACAAACCACTCAGCAAGAGAAACAAGAAATTTAAAATATTATTTAAAAAAAGAATTCGATCGGAGGTGGATTGCTGTTGGCATATTGAAAACTGACAGACGTTTGGAGGAAATAAAAAATAAGCAATAAATAGCCTCGTCGTAAATTAAGCGGATTTGAGGTTTTGAGCCACATTCCAGTCGAAAGAGCCCCGTGACGTATAAATCAATGACAGCTTTTCAAGTTGTGTCGGTTTGTATCTGAAACGCACTAGATTATTAAGCAATAAAAACAATCAATGCGGGTTGCCTAACTGTCCTTGTCATTTAGATGGTCGACATGATTTACTGCCGTTCCCCCCCGCTGATTAATATTTAGGAATCAATTGTATCCTGTGTCAGCAATCTTGATTGATCACCTAACAATGTTTTTAACATTGTATCACCATAGATAACACCATTTTAATTATGATCGCATGACCACATGCTAACTCGCTTTGCGGATTCAAATTTTTTTACAAATTGAACTCGACCCATGGAATTGCTTACTTTCAAAAATTTTTACCGGACTCACACTGCGTCTGAACATACTATGATCTATTCGCTGACCGTGTTGATACTCCCAATCGTCTCTTTCCAGTTTCTCACTTCTGTCAAACAGCGAGAAATTCTTTAAAATTAGACTTTAGTCTTCATTGTCATTTCCGTTTAATGTAGGTCTCAATAAAGTGCTGACAACAGGAACAAGCCCTTCCTAGGGTACTATCCGGTATAGGATACTTGCGGGATGTAGTCTTTATTGTTAGGCTAACATTCTACACTTGACTGAATTACTACCCCTAACTGCCTTTTTATTCCTTCCCAATGTCCGAACTTCTATTCAGGGCTTACTAAACTTTCTGAGCTTGTGCTTCATTCTAAAAGATTACTGTTAGCCTAACATTTAGTCTAACACCCGTCTCACCACTTAGAGTTGTCTCATCTTTGATCTACTGCCCAAGATCTAGTTATATAACCTATTCACAGCTTACTCACAATCGTTGGAACTGAATTCCAGTGCTTCCTGTTAGCCTAAAAGTACTCACTGAATTTTCCTGACTGTTTTAATACTGTCAACCATCTTTCCTTTCTCCTACAGCTGATTCAAATTGATTGACTGAATAAAAGCTGAATAATAAAACCGGTTTCATTTCTTTGACTTGACGTCAGTCCAAAACGGAAACCGGAAGTTTTAGCGAGACATTCAAGAATCGTCACAATAAGAGAAGGAAGAAGAAGAAGAAGAAAAGAAAGGAAAAAAGAAAGTTTTACAGTGATAACCGATGTAATAGGAACAAAATCAAAAAGAAAACTTTTCTTTTAAAATGGTTTACTATTTCCAAATGCTCAAGGGAAATAATATAAAAAAGGAAAAATTTCGCTTTTTTTTGTTTTCTTTTAAAGAGAAAGTCTTTCTCTCTTGGAAAAACCTATAATCTTGTCTCATTTCTCAATTGTCTCTGATGAGAATTCGAGGGTGGGTGGGTGGCAGCGGAAGGAGTTGACAATGTTATAAAAATAAATAAAACAAAGATGGCGTCTTGTTTTCTACTTCAATTTTTCCTTTCGGGTGGCGATGAAATTAACGAACGTTCCTAACTGTTGTTTTGTTTGTTAGTTTTCTTTTAGAAGCCTACAGCTGACAAGGAACACATACTCATCTTTTGTAGAGTGTCTTACATATATAGTGCTGACAGTCCAGAAACCAAGATTCGTACATGAACACGTTTCCATAATTTTAGTTTATTAACATTAAATCTACCAGAAAGTTCTGTCTGAACATGTTACAGCAAGTTTGAACATGTTTGTTTATACTTAACTCTCTTTTATATTATTGAATGGGTGTAAGTATAAATGCTGACCGAAGGAATGAACTTAAACTACAGTAAGATGGTTCATGTTAGTATTAAGTGAGGGAGTATGAAACCCATTTAGGGTACTGTATTGTGAGATAACTAAACGCTGTTGGATGTATAGATGGAGCAATATTATACTGACTTAGCTAACAACGTGACCATTGTGTTGACAGAACGTTACTGGTTTTTACTGTCTACTGCCACGTTACTCTGCTTCAATCGAACACTACACACTAGCGATCTCTATCAAACAACAATCATTTTGGTGCTAACAGTGTTCTGTACGAATTCCATCAAGGATGATACAGAAGAGGTGGAAATTTGCTGTGTTTGGGGAAGGTACAGTTAAGAGATAGATGGTTGGGAAAATTGTCTGACTAGTGAGAGCTCGAGTCTACTCCCACATCCTGTTATATCCAAAAGTGAAAAACGGACAGAACTTTCCGGTATACCTAACCTATCCCAGTAACCCAAACTTTTGTCAAAGACACACGTTGATAACATACATACGTATCGTACATGCTACAGAAACCACTTACCTCATGTAAGACAATCTACAAGCTTGTGCTTCCTGTTTAGAACCCAAGTTACGTTTGTTAGTTAACAACAAGACCTTCACTCTGTTTGTAGAAGGATGCAGAACGGAAGTGGTGCCTCATCTAAAATATATATAAAAAGCAAACAAAACAAAAAAGGTTCAACATTAATAAAAAACAAAAAGAGAGAGAGAGGATGGAAGGAGGGAGGGAGGGAGAGAGGGAAAAGAAAGTATGAAAATAATAACGATGGGAGGAAGATTGAAGAGATGGATGAACATGTTCTGGAGATAATCAGACATTTCAAAAAACAAAGAGAGTTCGGGGAAAGGGATAAAACACTTTGAAAATGGAGTTAGAAAAGGGTTCGAAGGATACTTTGATGAGGCTTGACAGAAAAAAGGTTACCTGACGTTCAAAAAAAGGAAAATTTCAAGAGGAATAACCGTTTTTTTCGTTCCACGGATGCTAACAATTAAGAGAAATTCCGATATCCTAAATAATTACTGCTTACTTTTTTAATTCCTCTTTCCTTTGATTTCTACTGAAGTTGATGCGAGGAGGAGGAGGAGGAGGAGACGGGAAAAAGAAAAATAACTCTTTCAAGTCAGCCATCGCATAAAAAGGATTTGACATAATTCTCTAATAAAAGATAGACCATTTTGAAAGCTCGGCTTTTTTTTAATTTTTAAAAGTGTCTTGAGATGGGAGGAAGGGAAATGGTAATACAGATGATTGCCCAGACAGTCGGATTAGCTATCGCTGACTGGTCATTCGTGACGTCATTTAACCAGTTCAAGAAGGAAAGTAGATGTTTAGAAATTTTCCCTGGGATTATTTTTCAATGAGGGTTCGTTTTACGCTCACGCTCACTAACAACTATTAACACTACAATAACTACACTAAATAAACTACAGCAACTAACTAATCGCTTTAAAAAAAACGATGCAAAACTACACACTCTAGACGTGCTAAACCACAACGCGTAACCTCAGTTTTTGAAATAATCCCACACCTCAGTGTGCATTTTTTATGAAATAAGCACGGTGTCCTACTTAGCCGATTCTAAATTACGACGTACATCTCTAAATGTTCAAAAAAAATACCGCGTAAAAAAAGACCTCGGTTTAATTAAGCGAAAAGGAAAGTAATACCAAGAAATTTGTTACCGATTGTTAACATGTCTTGATAGTGTGCATTATTTATGAAATAGACAGTGTTTCTAAGCCGTTTATGTATATAGGGTGGAGACCGCTGATTTGAAATTATTTCTTGGCTTCTTTCAGCCCTCAGTTAAATCCTTCTCAGGAATCTTCCACCTCTTTCGGTGTGATTACTATGGTGACTTAGGATTTACTTCATCGTCACCTCTACGTCCCTGTCACTCACTTTACAATTTCTCAAATATTTTTGACTCTCCAACGCTTCTTCAAAAGGTTTTAGTTCTAAAAATAAATTCTTGAGTAGAGTTTTAGCAATCGTGACGTCTTTAAACTGAATTTGGAAACCGATTCCTTCATGGCGGACGGCTTTTTCGAAGCCACTAACTGCAAACTTTGTTTTCATTTTTATTCTTTGGACGAATTATTTTGAAATAATGCGAAAACAAGTTTGAAAAGCAACGACCCTCGGCGAGTCACTCACCAGAGAAACCAAAACCAAAAGTTTTGAGCCGAGTTTTAGGGGAAAAGGTTAGGAGTTAAACGATGAATACGATTACTCTACCATATCTGATTCGGTCAACTGATTATAGGCCTGTTACTATTATCTCAGTCGTGGGCCGCTTTTCGACCGAAAGGGGAAAAACAAAGTCGATTATTTTGACGTGGGTTCACCTAAAAGAAAACCTCAAGAGTTGCTGGCTCTTTTTTTATGCGACACGCTTCCTGCTCTCTTTTTTAAGACCTCTCCCGACTCCCGGCCGAAAAACCGGAGCTTTGGGAAAAGAGGAGGAAATAGTAAAAGTACAAATAGGAAACTGATTGGAATTCTGTTAGGAAACCGCTTTGATGCGGTCAATAATTAAATTTAAATAGTCAATAGAGAAACAATTTATAAATGTAGTCTCACCACAAAGGCATGTGGGTAGCCCGTAGCCCTGAGGTTGGACAAACGACCAGAGAGTATACCACCGAACGTCAAACAGTTTTTCGCGTTTCACTCTCTGAAGTCTAGTTTTCAACTTGAAACACTCAAATAGCTATAAGTTGAATAGTTTTAAACACAAATCAACTATAAGTGTGCAATATTTATGAAATTAGTCTCTCACGAGAGTATGCGTCACTTATAATTCAACTCCTCTTCGTATTAAATAAAATGGCGGATTTGGTAATGTAGGAACTCAATATCAGACTGCCTGTCTGTTAGTGACCATTCCCCTGTCTTCCAAAAATTCCTGTCTGAACATGTCGGGATAGTAAAACTGACGACATTCTCGGTAAAGATATTAGAAGCCAATTTGGTAGAGACCTACCAGACAGCATCAATAAAAACTCGTGTTCAGACACTGTCACCAAGTTTTATTTTGGGTCAATAAATTAGCAATAAATAATTGGAATTCTCTTTACAGGCCAAGTTTTCTGTCTTCTATATGAGAGACGTTAAACATTTCTTGGAAATAAAAACCGAACGACTTTTATCCACAACTTGAGGAATCCAATAAAGTGATTTTAATTGGTTATAGGAATGTCGTGCTCATCATTTCGACACACAAAGCTGGATAGAGTAACTTCACGTCACGGTTGGAAACCCGACAGGGTGCGTGATATACTTTTCAAAAGTATTTATGTACGGGTCATAGCTTTGCAACATTCCTCTTCAACCATTCGTTAACCCATATCAAGCCACAAACTGTGCATTACTTATGAAATGATTCATAGTCATTCCTACACAATGCCAACTTCTTCAAAGTCGTCGATGATTATGACAATCTAATGACACGAGAAATTTAAGAAGGGTAAGGTAGGGTCAAGAGGGGGGACAGACAATTTACAAAACGGATGAAGGACGGAATTCGGAAAATTTTGAGAAGTTCGATCGGGAAATTCGGTAATAAGCCAAGTGAATGAAAGGGTTTTGCAGGTTTGCATTCAGACAAAAGCGTAATGAGAAACAGTTCCAAACAGTGGAGGTCGAAGGGAGATGGTAGGAAACGGGGGGTAGAAGTGGAGAAGACTTGACAAGATATATTGGAAGAGTAGGATATGGAAATGACCTCATCTAATCAATCAAAGATATATCCTGCTATCTGTCTGGCCGTCCGGTAATCTATACTGTTCCTGATTCATTGGAATATATCATATCATTCAGAATAACGACATTTCTAGTGTCCTCATATTGGAATCATTGTTATTCTATCGCTTTTGGGTTCGAGGGGCAAGGGTTGGTGGTGGTGGTGGGGTGGGGAGTCACGGTCAAATATCCGGTCCGGAGAGGTGAGATTTCCAACGAATTTAAATTTAAATTTGTCCACCGAAATAAAATTCGTTACCGATTCTAACGGAAAACCGTTTCCGTATAATTTATGCCGGCGGATTCTAAAAAAGCAGAGCCAAAGGGCGGCGGGTGGGGAGAGAGGAAGAGAGGAGCACGCGGTCATCTGGCCAAGATGAATAAGTGGCCAGATATCGTGACGCTGGAACATTTTCCTGCCAAGAATTATTGCCGCGAAGGGATGGCGTTCGAGATGAGGAGACTCCACGTCCGTCCGTTCGGTCCGATCGTCGATGAGCCCTACAAGTCAATTACGGTTTTTGGGGTTGAGAGGATTCTTCATTGGAAGATTTATGGCCGTAGTAGATCACGGTGTCATCAGTTTGCAATAAAGCGTCCGTTGTTTACGAGTGAGCTACTAAATTTCCTAAAAGAAAAAAGGGAAGAAATTCGAAGAAGATTTTACGGCGTTTTCATGTGTTTTTTTTGGTTGGGAGAGGATGCGGAGGTGAGAGGAGGTTCGGGAAGAAGGCTTTATTTTTATTGTCTTTTTCAGTCTTCTTACTAAAAGCTCAAACAGCCCCAGACACCGCGATTCTAAATTTTTTTCTTCTTCTCTTTTGAATTTTATGAGAAGTCGATTTCTTTAAAACATTACTCCCAAATGGATCTTGGGAAATGGCTGACAGAAACTGTGACTCGAGCCACAAAGGTACAGAAACTAAACCAGTGATCAACAAGAAGCTGAAAATGACCTACAGTATAATTCAAATTGACACAAATCACCCATGACTTTTTTTACACGGAAAATTGGTAGACCTGAAATGATAAAAGGAGCCACAAAAAATAGCGCCAAGATTCACGACAAAAAGCTCAACTTACATTCAACGATTTCAATTTTGTAAGCGCATAAAAACAAACCGCATAAAACAAAACCTGAATGCAGTTAGATAAACACAAAACAATCACAACAATATGGGTTACTTCTAAAATGATTTTTTCACAGAAATGTGCATTATTTATGAAATGACTTCTTGCTAATATCCTATGCATCACCTATAAATAGAATTCCCCACAAATTTGTGCATTAATTATGAAAGGAATGTTACCATTACTATTTGCAATAACAGTTCTTAGTTTTCCAGCGCGTAAAAAAAGACCAGACTGTAAATATGTATTTGAAACTCATAACTTTTTACAGCAGATTGCTGATCGCTGTAGAAGGCATTTGGGGGTTTGTTTGATTTGGTGTTTATTATGAAAGATAATTCAATAGATCGCATCGACAGCGGTGGTAACCAGCTCACTACAATAATCATAATCAACTTGTTGTTACAAACTTTAATGAGAACCTGGAAACATGAATGAAAATAAATTTTTGACAAAAAGGAAAGAAAAGAAAAGTTTAAATGCAAAAAGAAAAAGAGAGAGCGACCCTTGTTTAAAGGTTTTGTGGAACCTTGTCCAAAGGTTTAGTCTGACGTATATTGGACAATGATAAGGGTCAGTCTTTCGGATATAAAAACTAATTAGGACGCTCCTTAAAAACCGTATAAATAGTAAATAATATGAAAGTATTGTCTACCCGGGCGCCATACTCGCACAGACAATATATTTTTATATTTTTCTCTTCTGATCTGTCTCTGATTTCCGGTTTATAGGCGTAACTATAACTCTTTTTGTTTTCCTTTGCCTTTGTCCCTCATGTTTCTTCTAGTTTGAACCTCTTCTGTTTTGTTTTCCTTTTGCCTCTTCGTCACTTCTTCATCACAACCTTTTTTGCAATTTTTCTTTCCAGCAAGCTCCCTTTTTGTCTGTTTTTCTGTTTCTGGAGAAGTATTTTGATATTCGCTTGGACAAGGGATTGACAGAACCTTGGACGCTCGCCAGAAGGATGATCATAGCTTGAACTATGGTTCTGGGTCTCAAACACAAGCTCTAGCCTATGTTACGAGGGTATCTCCCACTCTCAAGCACAGATACCAGCTTCAAGCTGTATCTGTCGTAGAGGTCTTAAAGTTAAGTATAATATAGTAATAGAAGTTATTCCAAGATTTTTATATAAAATATTATAACAGTTTTCAATTATCTTTGTACCAAAATTTTTGCCCTGCTAACTACCACCTATCTACCAAGTAGGTCGATATAGGGGTTTGGTTTGAGATACAGACCATCATCAGGCTGAAGTATCAGTATAACATCTACTTTCAAAAGGTTCCCCTGACCACCCATCACAATATAAATTGGTGGCAACACTGTTTCTCACTCTTGACGACTTCTGGTTGTGTTCCATCCCTTCTTGTGGGTTTCGCTATTAGCGCATTAATCACTTTGTGTAATTACGAACCACCCCGGACACTTTTTTTGGGTTTTTCAATAT